>JAIWND010000089.1:15000-19357 GCA_025330725.1 Chlamydoabsidia padenii | reverse complement strand
CAGTTGGGCGGAAAAAGTTTGGGCGGAAAGTTGGCCTGAATTCCACGGCCAGTGGGCGGAAAAAAAGTTGGGCGAAAAGTTGGCCTGAATTTCCACGGCCAGTGGGCGGAAAAAAAGTTGGGCGAAAAGTTAGGCCTGATTTCCACGGCCAGTTGGGCGGAAAAAAAGTTGGGCGAAAAGTTAGCCTGATTTCCACGGCCAGTGGGCGGAAAAAAAGTTGGGCGAAAAGTTAGCCTGATTTCCACGGCCAGTTGGGCGGAAAAAGTTTGGGCGAAAAGTTGGGCGTAGAAATCAGGCCAGTTGGGCAGGAAAAAGTTTGGGCGGAATGTTGGGCGTAGAATTCAGGCTAACTGGGCAGGAAAAAGTTTGGGCAGAAAGTTGGGCGTAGAATTCAGGCCAAGTTGGGTGAAAAGTCTCGGGATTTTTTTTTCACGGGCGAATTGCGGGCGATACAGGCTAGCTGGGCAGGCGAAAGTTGGGCAGATAGTTGGCCTGAACTCTACGGCCAGTTGGGCAGAAAAAAGTTGGGCGAAAAGTTAGCCTAAATTCCACGGCCAGTTGGGCGGAAAAAGTTTGGGCGGAAAGTTGGCCTGATTTCCACGGCCAGTTGGGCAGGAAAAAGTTTGGGCGAAAAGTTGGCCTGAATTCTACGGCCAGTTGGGCAGGAAAAAGTTTGGGCGAAAAGTTGGCCTGGATTCTACGGCCAGTTGGGCAGGAAAAAGTTTGGGCGAAAAGTTGGCCTGAATTCCACGGCCAGTTGGGCAGGAAAAAAGTTTGGGCGAAAAGTTGGCCTGATTTCCACGGCCAGTTGGGCAGGAAAAAGTTTGGGCGAAAAGTTGGCCTGATTTCCACGGCCAGTGGGCAGAAAAAAAAGTTGGGCGAAAAGTTGGCCTGATTTCCACGGCCAGTGGGCGAAAAAAAAAGTTGGGCGAAAAGTTGGCCTGATTTCCACGGCCAGTGGGCGGAAATTTCTAGACCCCTGAGTTCAGGGGTCCCGTCAGGGGGGGGGGGTCACTTTTAGGGCTAACTCAGGGGCCCCTGAGCAAAATTTTGAAATCCAGCTCTGCCGAACTGGGCGGGGAGTTTGAAATCCTTATGTGTGTGTAAACCACCTTTGGAAGTTGACCCCCCCAGAATATATGAGGAGGAGGAAGAAAAAAAAATATTTTTTAGTCTTCACCTCTTGCTAGTACTGGGGGTTGTTACCGGTGACGGGAGGCTCTTGGGCCAACTTTAACGGGTACTTTCCCAGGCGAGTGTTCCTCCTTCGGCCCATCAGGCGCCAAGGGCATTCGCTTCGGGTTAATCTGGGCACCCCACGGGTGTTTCCCAGGCCAAATGGGATGGCGAATTCTGGTATGCCTGGCTAATTTGCTAGCATTATTAGGACATCTCATACGGGGATAGCGGTCAGGCCAGTAATCTTTCAGGTGAACGCCGCGGCCTAAATCTCCTCTTCAGCGGGTCTTCCGCCTAACCAATGCGGTTGGTGGTAGCATCAGCTAAGGAAACTATGTCGAACCGGCAATATGGAAATTGCCCTGGACGGTTCAGCTCTTTCAGTAGGGCGACATTTGTTCGGGGTGATGCCTAGGGGAATTTATTTTTTCTTGGGCCAACCATTCTACCCAGTAAAAAAGACGGTATGGGTTTCTGCGGACGGTACAATTCTGCCCAATGATTCCCCCATCTCTTCTGCTAGTAGTTACCTGGTTGATCCTGCCAGTAGTCATATGCTTGTCTCAAAGATTAAGCCATGCATGTCTAAGTAAAAGCAAATTTTTACAGCGAAACTGCGAATGGCTCATTAAATCAGTTATGATCTACATGACAAATACTTTACTACTGGATAACCGTGGTAATTCTAGAGCTAATACATGCAGAAAAGGCCTGACTTCGGGAGGGCTGCACTTATTAGATCAAAACCATCCTGGGTAAAACCAGTTCTATGGTGATTCATAATAATTAAGCTGATCGCATGGCCTTGCGCCGGCGACGGTACATTCGATTTTCTGCCCTATCAGGCTGTTGATTGTAAGGTAGTGGCTTACAATGGCGACCACGGGTAACGGGGAATTAGGGTTCGATTCCGGAGAGGGAGCCTGAGAAACGGCTACCACATCCAAGGAAGGCAGCAGGCGCGCAAATTACCCAATCCCAACTCGGGGAGGTAGTGACAATAAATAACAATGCAGGGCCTTTTGGCCTTGCAATTGGAATGAGTACAATTTAAATCCCTTAACGAGGATCAATTGGAGGGCAAGTCTGGTGCCAGCAGCCGCGGTAATTCCAGCTCCAAAAGCGTATATTAAAGTTGTTGCAGTTAAAACGTCCGTAGTCGAATTTACGCCTGGTTGGCTCGGCCGCTGGTCCTTCATTGGGCCAGATTGGTTGTAGTCCCGGCGATAAAGCTTGGTTCACAGCAGGGTTGGTTTCGGCCGGCTTTGTTTCTTGGCCAAGCGTATTACCATGAGCAAATCAGAATGCTCAAAGTAGGCCTACGCGCCTGAATGTGTTAGCATGGAATAATAAAATAGGACTCGAGTCTTGTTTTGTTGGTTTACTTGACATTGAGAAATGATGAATAGGAACGGTTGGGGGCATTTGTATTTGGCCGCTAGAGGTGAAATTCTTGGATTGGCCGAAGACAAACTACTGCGAAAGCATTTGACCCAGGACGTTTTCATTGATCAGGGACTAAAGTTGAGGGATCGAAGACGATTAGATACCGTCGTAGTCTTAACCACAAACTATGCCGACTAGCGATTGGGCCTTGACCTTTGGTCAGGTTCAGCAGCTTAGCGAAAGTAAAGTCTTTGGGTTCTGGGGGGAGTATGGGACGCAAGGCTGAAACTTAAAGGAATTGACGGAAGGGCACCACCAGGAGTGGAGCCTGCGGCTTAATTTGACTCAACACGGGGAAACTCACCAGGTCCAGACATAATAAGGATTGACAGATTGAAAGCTCTTTCTAGATTTTATGGGTGGTGGTGCATGGCCGTTCTTAGTTCGTGGAGTGATTTGTCTGGTTAATTCCGATAACGAACGAGACCTTATTCTGCTAAATAGCCAGGCCAACTTTTTAGTTGGTGCTATGAATCCTTCGGGTTTCCTGGCTTCTTAGAGAGACTACTGAATTCAATTCAGTGGAAGTTTTAGGCAATAACAGGTCTGTGATGCCCTTAGATGTTCTGGGCCGCACGCGCGCTACACTGACAAAACCAGCGAGTTTTTATTCCTTGGCCGGAAGGTCTGGGTAAACTTTTGAAATTTTGTCGTGCTGGGGATAGAACATTGCAATTATTGTTCTTCAACGAGGAATTCCTAGTAAGCGCAAGTCATCAGCTTGCGTTGATTACGTCCCTGCCCTTTGTACACACCGCCCGTCGCTACTACCGATTGAATGGTCATAGTGAGCATATGGGATCGCCTGGATCTAGGTGGCAACACCAAGATCTAGGGAGAGAACTATGGCAAACTAGATTATTTAGAGGAAGTAAAAGTCGTAACAAGGTTTCCGTAGGTGAACCTGCGGAAGGATCATTAAAAATGCTCGGGTCAGTTAATTCTGGCCTGAATATCTTTATCCTGTGAACCGTCTTTGTTTGCGGGAGGGATGGTCGGGGTGAGAGATTCAGCTCCCCCGTCGCGCCCCTCCTGCATACGGCGGGATTTGCAAGCCAAGTCCCGCCTAACTTTTTTAAATTTTATACTGAACACATTTTTATATGAAAGTAACCTAAACAACTTTCAGCAATGGATCTCTCGGCTTTCGTATCGATGAAGAACGCAGCGAATCGCGATATGTAATGTGATCTGCCTTTAGTGAATCATCAAATCTTTGAACGCATCTTGCACCCTTTGGTATTCCAAAGGGTACGCCTGTTTCAGTATCATTATCACCCTACCTGGAATTTATTTTCCAGTATGGTCAGGATAACTATTGGCCCTGCCGGCTTTTTTGTAAGCTGGTCTCGGTTGAAATCTTTTCGCCAGGTCGACAAAAGTACAGCTTGTTCCTGTATGGTCTGCTCCTAATAATCATTTTATGCGGTGCAGTATTATACTGGTTCCTCTCAAGTTGTCGGCCGGGTTATAACCCCATTCATTTGATCTGAAATCAGGCGGGATTACCCGCTGAACTTAAGCATATCAATAAGCGGAGGAAAAGAAAATAACAATGATTCCCCCAGTAACGGCGAGTGAACAGGGAAAAGCTCAAAGTTGGAACCTCCTGGCCCTAGGTTAGGCGGATTGTAAACTAAAGCGGTTGGGTAGTACGGTTGGCATGGTAAAAAAGTTCTCTGGAAAGGGGCGACATGGAGGGTGAAATCCCCGTCTTTGGCCATAGCTCAAT
>JAIWND010000089.1:5000-10000 GCA_025330725.1 Chlamydoabsidia padenii | reverse complement strand
CCTGAATTCCACGGCCAGCGGGCAGGGATAAAGTTGGGCAGAAAGTTGGCCTGAATTCCACGGCCAGTGGGCAGGAAAGGAGTTGGGCAGAAAGTTGGCCTGACTTCCACGGCCAGTTGGGCGGGAAAAGTTTGGGCGGAAAGTTGGCCTGATTTCCACGGCCAGTGGGCAGGAAAGAAGTTGGGCGAAAAGTTAGCCTGACTTCCACGGCCAGTGGGCGGAAAAGAAGTTGGGCAGAAAGTTAGCCTGATTTCCACGGCCAGTGGGCGGAAAAGAAGTTGGGCAGAAAGTTAGCCTGATTTCCACGGCCAGTGGGCAGGAAAGAAGTTGGGCGAAAAGTTGGCCTGAATTCCACGGCCAGTGGGCAGGAAAAAGTTTTGACATAAAGTTGCGCGTATAATTGAAATGAGTTAATGGTGCTGCATGAATGATTAAAGCACAAAGTGAATGAAAACATTGAATATAATAGTAGTTGACTATATAACAATGAGAAAATGATATAAAACAATAATATATGTCGTGTCATTGAAGCTTTGATGATCAAAAAGTGATAAATTCAAAAAGTAGTAGCTTTTTACCATATTTGGTAATAAGTGTAATAGGGGAAGCAAAAAAAATTACAGCATATCGTATTCCCACGTAATCTCTTACCGTAGTACTGACGATACTGTAAGGAGGTTAACTGCAGAGATCGGACGGGATCTGGTGTTTTCTCCATCATATGGCCGTAACTTGGTAGTAAAAAGCGAAAGAGATATATGAAGCAGGTCTTTAGGGCGGAAAAAGGTTTGGCGGAAAGTTGGGCTGAATTCCACGGCCAGTTGGGCGGAAAAAAAGTTGGGCGAAAAGTTGGGCTGATTTCCACGGCCAGTTGGGCAGGAAAAAGTTTTGGCGAAAAGTTAGCCTGATTTCCACGGCCAGTTGGGCGGAAAAAAAGTTGGGCGAAAAGTTGGGCTGAATTCCACGGCCAGTTGGGCAGGAAAAAGTTTGGGCGAAAAGTTGGGCTGATTTCCACGGCCAGTGGGCGGAAAAAAAGTTGGGCGAAAAGTTGGGCTGATTTCCACGGCCAGTTGGGCGGAAAAAAAGTTGGGCGAAAAGTTAGCCTGAATTCCACGGCCAGTGGGCGGAAAAAAAGTTGGGCGAAAAGTTGGGCGTAGAAATCAGGCCAGTTGGGCAGGAAAAAGTTTGGGCGGAATGTTGGGCGTAGAATTCAGGCTAACTGGGCAGGAAAAAGTTTGGGCAGAAAGTTGGGCGTAGAATTCAGGCCAAGTTGGGTGAAAAGACTCGGGATTTTTTTTTTCACGGGCGAATTGCGGGCGATACATGCTAGTTGAGCAGGCGAAAGTTGGGCAGATAGTTGGCCTGAACTCTACGGCCAGTTGGGCAGAAAAAAGTTGGGCGAAAAGTTAGCCTAAATTCCACGGCCAGTTGGGCGGAAAAAGTTTGGGCGGAAAGTTGGCCTGAATTCCACGGCCAGTGGGCGGAAAAAAAGTTGGGCGAAAAGTTGGCCTGATTTCCACGGCCAGTGGGCGGAAAAAAAGTTGGGCGAAAAGTTAGCCTGATTTCCACGGCCAGTTGGGCGGAAAAAAAGTTGGGCGAAAAGTTAGCCTGATTTCCACGGCCAGTGGGCGGAAAAAAAGTTGGGCGAAAAGTTAGCCTGATTTCCACGGCCAGTTGGGCGGAAAAAGTTTGGGCGAAAAGTTGGGCGTAGAAATCAGGCCAGTTGGGCAGGAAAAAGTTTGGGCGGAATGTTGGGCGTAGAATTCAGGCTAACTGGGCAGGAAAAAGTTTGGGCAGAAAGTTGGGCGTAGAATTCAGGCCAAGTTGGGTGAAAAGTCTCGGGATTTTTTTTTTCACGGGCGAATTGCGGGCGATACAGGCTAGCTGGGCAGGCGAAAGTTGGGCAGATAGTTGGCCTGAACTCTACGGCCAGTTGGGCAGAAAAAAGTTGGGCGAAAAGTTAGCCTAAATTCCACGGCCAGTTGGGCGGAAAAAGTTTGGGCGGAAAGTTGGCCTGATTTCCACGGCCAGTTGGGCAGGAAAAAGTTTGGGCGAAAAGTTGGCCTGAATTCTACGGCCAGTTGGGCAGGAAAAAGTTTGGGCGAAAAGTTGGCCTGGATTCTACGGCCAGTTGGGCAGGAAAAAGTTTGGGCGAAAAGTTGGCCTGAATTCCACGGCCAGTTGGGCAGGAAAAAAGTTTGGGCGAAAAGTTGGCCTGATTTCCACGGCCAGTTGGGCAGGAAAAAGTTTGGGCGAAAAGTTGGCCTGATTTCCACGGCCAGTGGGCAGAAAAAAAAGTTGGGCGAAAAGTTGGCCTGATTTCCACGGCCAGTGGGCGAAAAAAAAAGTTGGGCGAAAAGTTGGCCTGATTTCCACGGCCAGTGGGCGGAAATTTCTAGACCCCTGAGTTCAGGGGTCCCGTCAGGGGGGGGGGGGTCACTTTTAGGGCTAACTCAGGGGCCCCTGAGCAAAATTTTGAAATCCAGCTCTGCCGAACTGGGCGGGGAGTTTGAAATCCTTATGTGTGTGTAAACCACCTTTGGAAGTTGACCCCCCCAGAATATATGAGGAGGAGGAAGAAAAAAAAATATTTTTTAGTCTTCACCTCTTGCTAGTACTGGGGGTTGTTACCGGTGACGGGAGGCTCTTGGGCCAACTTTAACGGGTACTTTCCCAGGCGAGTGTTCCTCCTTCGGCCCATCAGGCGCCAAGGGCATTCGCTTCGGGTTAATCTGGGCACCCCACGGGTGTTTCCCAGGCCAAATGGGATGGCGAATTCTGGTATGCCTGGCTAATTTGCTAGCATTATTAGGACATCTCATACGGGGATAGCGGTCAGGCCAGTAATCTTTCAGGTGAACGCCGCGGCCTAAATCTCCTCTTCAGCGGGTCTTCCGCCTAACCAATGCGGTTGGTGGTAGCATCAGCTAAGGAAACTATGTCGAACCGGCAATATGGAAATTGCCCTGGACGGTTCAGCTCTTTCAGTAGGGCGACATTTGTTCGGGGTGATGCCTAGGGGAATTTATTTTTTCTTGGGCCAACCATTCTACCCAGTAAAAAAGACGGTATGGGTTTCTGCGGACGGTACAATTCTGCCCAATGATTCCCCCATCTCTTCTGCTAGTAGTTACCTGGTTGATCCTGCCAGTAGTCATATGCTTGTCTCAAAGATTAAGCCATGCATGTCTAAGTAAAAGCAAATTTTTACAGCGAAACTGCGAATGGCTCATTAAATCAGTTATGATCTACATGACAAATACTTTACTACTGGATAACCGTGGTAATTCTAGAGCTAATACATGCAGAAAAGGCCTGACTTCGGGAGGGCTGCACTTATTAGATCAAAACCATCCTGGGTAAAACCAGTTCTATGGTGATTCATAATAATTAAGCTGATCGCATGGCCTTGCGCCGGCGACGGTACATTCGATTTTCTGCCCTATCAGGCTGTTGATTGTAAGGTAGTGGCTTACAATGGCGACCACGGGTAACGGGGAATTAGGGTTCGATTCCGGAGAGGGAGCCTGAGAAACGGCTACCACATCCAAGGAAGGCAGCAGGCGCGCAAATTACCCAATCCCAACTCGGGGAGGTAGTGACAATAAATAACAATGCAGGGCCTTTTGGCCTTGCAATTGGAATGAGTACAATTTAAATCCCTTAACGAGGATCAATTGGAGGGCAAGTCTGGTGCCAGCAGCCGCGGTAATTCCAGCTCCAAAAGCGTATATTAAAGTTGTTGCAGTTAAAACGTCCGTAGTCGAATTTACGCCTGGTTGGCTCGGCCGCTGGTCCTTCATTGGGCCAGATTGGTTGTAGTCCCGGCGATAAAGCTTGGTTCACAGCAGGGTTGGTTTCGGCCGGCTTTGTTTCTTGGCCAAGCGTATTACCATGAGCAAATCAGAATGCTCAAAGTAGGCCTACGCGCCTGAATGTGTTAGCATGGAATAATAAAATAGGACTCGAGTCTTGTTTTGTTGGTTTACTTGACATTGAGAAATGATGAATAGGAACGGTTGGGGGCATTTGTATTTGGCCGCTAGAGGTGAAATTCTTGGATTGGCCGAAGACAAACTACTGCGAAAGCATTTGACCCAGGACGTTTTCATTGATCAGGGACTAAAGTTGAGGGATCGAAGACGATTAGATACCGTCGTAGTCTTAACCACAAACTATGCCGACTAGCGATTGGGCCTTGACCTTTGGTCAGGTTCAGCAGCTTAGCGAAAGTAAAGTCTTTGGGTTCTGGGGGGAGTATGGGACGCAAGGCTGAAACTTAAAGGAATTGACGGAAGGGCACCACCAGGAGTGGAGCCTGCGGCTTAATTTGACTCAACACGGGGAAACTCACCAGGTCCAGACATAATAAGGATTGACAGATTGAAAGCTCTTTCTAGATTTTATGGGTGGTGGTGCATGGCCGTTCTTAGTTCGTGGAGTGATTTGTCTGGTTAATTCCGATAACGAACGAGACCTTATTCTGCTAAATAGCCAGGCCAACTTTTTAGTTGGTGCTATGAATCCTTCGGGTTTCCTGGCTTCTTAGAGAGACTACTGAATTCAATTCAGTGGAAGTTTTAGGCAATAACAGGTCTGTGATGCCCTTAGATGTTCTGGGCCGCACGCGCGCTACACTGACAAAACCAGCGAGTTTTTATTCCTTGGCCGGAAGGTCTGGGTAAACTTTTGAAATTTTGTCGTGCTGGGGATAGAACATTGCAATTATTGTTCTTCAACGAGGAATTCCTAGTAAGCGCAAGTCATCAGCTTGCGTTGATTACGTCCCTGCCCTTTGTACACACCGCCCGTCGCTACTACCGATTGAATGGTCATAGTGAGCATATGGGATCGCCTGGATCTAGGTGGCAACACCAAGATCTAGGGAGAGAACTATGGCAAACTAGATTATTTAGAGGAAGTAAAAGTCGTAACAAGGTTTCCGTAGGTGAACCTGCGGAAGGATCATTAAAAATGCTCGGGTCAGTTAATTCTGGCCT
>JAIWND010000088.1:17500-20795 GCA_025330725.1 Chlamydoabsidia padenii | reverse complement strand
GCATTGTTATTTATTGTCACTACCTCCCCGAGTTGGGATTGGGTAATTTGCGCGCCTGCTGCCTTCCTTGGATGTGGTAGCCGTTTCTCAGGCTCCCTCTCCGGAATCGAACCCTAATTCCCCGTTACCCGTGGTCGCCATTGTAAGCCACTACCTTACAATCAACAGCCTGATAGGGCAGAAAATCGAATGTACCGTCGCCGGCGCAAGGCCATGCGATCAGCTTAATTATTATGAATCACCATAGAACTGGTTTTACCCAGGATGGTTTTGATCTAATAAGTGCAGCCCTCCCGAAGTCAGGCCTTTTCTGCATGTATTAGCTCTAGAATTACCACGGTTATCCAGTAGTAAAGTATTTGTCATGTAGATCATAACTGATTTAATGAGCCATTCGCAGTTTCGCTGTAAAAATTTGCTTTTACTTAGACATGCATGGCTTAATCTTTGAGACAAGCATATGACTACTGGCAGGATCAACCAGGTAACTACTAGCAGAAGAGATGGGGGAATCATTGGGCAGAATTGTACCGTCCGCAGAAACCCATACCGTCTTTTTTACTGGGTAGAATGGTTGGCCCAAGAAAAAATAAATTCCCCTAGGCATCACCCCGAACAAATGTCGCCCTACTGAAAGAGCTGAACCGTCCAGGGCAATTTCCATATTGCCGGTTCGACATAGTTTCCTTAGCTGATGCTACCACCAACCGCATTGGTTAGGCGGAAGACCCGCTGAAGAGGAGATTTAGGCCGCGGCGTTCACCTGAAAGATTACTGGCCTGACCGCTATCCCCGTATGAGATGTCCTAATAATGCTAGCAAATTAGCCAGGCATACCAGAATTCGCCATCCCATTTGGCCTGGGAAACACCCGTGGGGTGCCCAGATTAACCCGAAGCGAATGCCCTTGGCGCCTGATGGGCCGAAGGAGGAACACTCGCCTGGGAAAGTACCCGTTAAAGTTGGCCCAAGAGCCTCCCGTCACCGGTAACAACCCCCAGTACTAGCAAGAGGTGAAGACTAAAAAATATTTTTTTTTCTTCCTCCTCCTCATATATTCTGGGGGGGTCAACTTCCAAAGGTGGTTTACACACACATAAGGATTTCAAACTCCCCGCCCAGTTCGGCAGAGCTGGATTTCAAAATTTTGCTCAGGGGCCCCTGAGTTAGCCCTAAAAGTGACCCCCCCCCCCTGACGGGACCCCTGAACTCAGGGGTCTAGAAATTTCCGCCCACTGGCCGTGGAAATCAGGCCAACTTTTCGCCCAACTTTTTTTTTCGCCCACTGGCCGTGGAAATCAGGCCAACTTTTCGCCCAACTTTTTTTTCTGCCCACTGGCCGTGGAAATCAGGCCAACTTTTCGCCCAAACTTTTTCCTGCCCAACTGGCCGTGGAAATCAGGCCAACTTTTCGCCCAAACTTTTTTCCTGCCCAACTGGCCGTGGAATTCAGGCCAACTTTTCGCCCAAACTTTTTCCTGCCCAACTGGCCGTAGAATCCAGGCCAACTTTTCGCCCAAACTTTTTCCTGCCCAACTGGCCGTAGAATTCAGGCCAACTTTTCGCCCAAACTTTTTCCTGCCCAACTGGCCGTGGAAATCAGGCCAACTTTCCGCCCAAACTTTTTCCGCCCAACTGGCCGTGGAATTTAGGCTAACTTTTCGCCCAACTTTTTTCTGCCCAACTGGCCGTAGAGTTCAGGCCAACTATCTGCCCAACTTTCGCCTGCCCAGCTAGCCTGTATCGCCCGCAATTCGCCCGTGAAAAAAAAAATCCCGAGACTTTTCACCCAACTTGGCCTGAATTCTACGCCCAACTTTCTGCCCAAACTTTTTCCTGCCCAGTTAGCCTGAATTCTACGCCCAACATTCCGCCCAAACTTTTTCCTGCCCAACTGGCCTGATTTCTACGCCCAACTTTTCGCCCAAACTTTTTCCGCCCAACTGGCCGTGGAAATCAGGCTAACTTTTCGCCCAACTTTTTTTCCGCCCACTGGCCGTGGAAATCAGGCTAACTTTTCGCCCAACTTTTTTTCCGCCCAACTGGCCGTGGAAATCAGGCTAACTTTTCGCCCAACTTTTTTTCCGCCCACTGGCCGTGGAAATCAGGCCAACTTTTCGCCCAACTTTTTTTCCGCCCACTGGCCGTGGAATTCAGGCCAACTTTCCGCCCAAACTTTTTCCGCCCAACTGGCCGTGGAATTTAGGCTAACTTTTCGCCCAACTTTTTTCTGCCCAACTGGCCGTAGAGTTCAGGCCAACTATCTGCCCAACTTTCGCCTGCTCAACTAGCATGTATCGCCCGCAATTCGCCCGTGAAAAAAAAAATCCCGAGTCTTTTCACCCAACTTGGCCTGAATTCTACGCCCAACTTTCTGCCCAAACTTTTTCCTGCCCAGTTAGCCTGAATTCTACGCCCAACATTCCGCCCAAACTTTTTCCTGCCCAACTGGCCTGATTTCTACGCCCAACTTTTCGCCCAACTTTTTTTCCGCCCACTGGCCGTGGAATTCAGGCTAACTTTTCGCCCAACTTTTTTTCCGCCCAACTGGCCGTGGAAATCAGCCCAACTTTTCGCCCAACTTTTTTTCCGCCCACTGGCCGTGGAAATCAGCCCAACTTTTCGCCCAAACTTTTTCCTGCCCAACTGGCCGTGGAATTCAGCCCAACTTTTCGCCCAACTTTTTTTCCGCCCAACTGGCCGTGGAAATCAGGCTAACTTTTCGCCAAAACTTTTTCCTGCCCAACTGGCCGTGGAAATCAGCCCAACTTTTCGCCCAACTTTTTTTCCGCCCAACTGGCCGTGGAATTCAGCCCAACTTTCCGCCAAACCTTTTTCCGCCCTAAAGACCTGCTTCATATATCTCTTTCGCTTTTTACTACCAAGTTACGGCCATATGATGGAGAAAACACCAGATCCCGTCCGATCTCTGCAGTTAACCTCCTTACAGTATCGTCAGTACTACGGTAAGAGATTACGTGGGAATACGATATGCTGTAATTTTTTTTGCTTCCCCTATTACACTTATTACCAAATATGGTAAAAAGCTACTACTTTTTGAATTTATCACTTTTTGATCATCAAAGCTTCAATGACACGACATATATTATTGTTTTATATCATTTTCTCATTGTTATATAGTCAACTACTATTATATTCAATGTTTTCATTCACTTTGTGCTTTAATCATTCATGCAGCACCATTAACTCATTTCAATTATACGCGCAACTTTATGTCAAAACTTTTTCCTGCCCACTGGCCGTGGAATTCAGGCCAACTTTTCGCCCAACTTCT
>JAIWND010000088.1:7500-12500 GCA_025330725.1 Chlamydoabsidia padenii | reverse complement strand
GCTATAACACCTCAACCGAAGCCGAGGCCACATTCCCCCATCTTTTTTCCTCCAGGCCGAATTGTCGCAGGCTAACGTACCAGCAAGTGCACCCAGGCCGAAGCCCAGGTTGATTACTACCACATCAGACTGATTTCATACGGTTCCCTTTCAGCAATTTCACGTACTTTTTGACCCTCTTTTCAAAGTGCTTTTCATCTTTCCCTCACGGTACTTGTTCGCTATCGGTCTTTCGTCAATATTTAGCTTTAGGAGAGATTTACCTCCCATTTTAGGCTGCATTCCCAAACAACCTGACTCTTCGCAGCCGGGCGAACGTATGATTGAGCTATGGCCAAAGACGGGGATTTCACCCTCCATGTCGCCCCTTTCCAGAGAACTTTTTTACCATGCCAACCGTACTACCCAACCGCTTTAGTTTACAATCCGCCTAACCTAGGGCCAGGAGGTTCCAACTTTGAGCTTTTCCCTGTTCACTCGCCGTTACTGGGGGAATCATTGTTATTTTCTTTTCCTCCGCTTATTGATATGCTTAAGTTCAGCGGGTAATCCCGCCTGATTTCAGATCAAATGAATGGGGTTATAACCCGGCCGACAACTTGAGAGGAACCAGTATAATACTGCACCGCATAAAATGATTATTAGGAGCAGACCATACAGGAACAAGCTGTACTTTTGTCGACCTGGCGAAAAGATTTCAACCGAGACCAGCTTACAAAAAAGCCGGCAGGGCCAATAGTTATCCTGACCATACTGGAAAATAAATTCCAGGTAGGGTGATAATGATACTGAAACAGGCGTACCCTTTGGAATACCAAAGGGTGCAAGATGCGTTCAAAGATTTGATGATTCACTAAAGGCAGATCACATTACATATCGCGATTCGCTGCGTTCTTCATCGATACGAAAGCCGAGAGATCCATTGCTGAAAGTTGTTTAGGTTACTTTCATATAAAAATGTGTTCAGTATAAAATTTAAAAAAGTTAGGCGGGACTTGGCTTGCAAATCCCGCCGTATGCAGGAGGGGCGCGACGGGGGAGCTGAATCTCTCACCCCGACCATCCCTCCCGCAAACAAAGACGGTTCACAGGATAAAGATATTCAGGCCAGAATTAACTGACCCGAGCATTTTTAATGATCCTTCCGCAGGTTCACCTACGGAAACCTTGTTACGACTTTTACTTCCTCTAAATAATCTAGTTTGCCATAGTTCTCTCCCTAGATCTTGGTGTTGCCACCTAGATCCAGGCGATCCCATATGCTCACTATGACCATTCAATCGGTAGTAGCGACGGGCGGTGTGTACAAAGGGCAGGGACGTAATCAACGCAAGCTGATGACTTGCGCTTACTAGGAATTCCTCGTTGAAGAACAATAATTGCAATGTTCTATCCCCAGCACGACAAAATTTCAAAAGTTTACCCAGACCTTCCGGCCAAGGAATAAAAACTCGCTGGTTTTGTCAGTGTAGCGCGCGTGCGGCCCAGAACATCTAAGGGCATCACAGACCTGTTATTGCCTAAAACTTCCACTGAATTGAATTCAGTAGTCTCTCTAAGAAGCCAGGAAACCCGAAGGATTCATAGCACCAACTAAAAAGTTGGCCTGGCTATTTAGCAGAATAAGGTCTCGTTCGTTATCGGAATTAACCAGACAAATCACTCCACGAACTAAGAACGGCCATGCACCACCACCCATAAAATCTAGAAAGAGCTTTCAATCTGTCAATCCTTATTATGTCTGGACCTGGTGAGTTTCCCCGTGTTGAGTCAAATTAAGCCGCAGGCTCCACTCCTGGTGGTGCCCTTCCGTCAATTCCTTTAAGTTTCAGCCTTGCGTCCCATACTCCCCCCAGAACCCAAAGACTTTACTTTCGCTAAGCTGCTGAACCTGACCAAAGGTCAAGGCCCAATCGCTAGTCGGCATAGTTTGTGGTTAAGACTACGACGGTATCTAATCGTCTTCGATCCCTCAACTTTAGTCCCTGATCAATGAAAACGTCCTGGGTCAAATGCTTTCGCAGTAGTTTGTCTTCGGCCAATCCAAGAATTTCACCTCTAGCGGCCAAATACAAATGCCCCCAACCGTTCCTATTCATCATTTCTCAATGTCAAGTAAACCAACAAAACAAGACTCGAGTCCTATTTTATTATTCCATGCTAACACATTCAGGCGCGTAGGCCTACTTTGAGCATTCTGATTTGCTCATGGTAATACGCTTGGCCAAGAAACAAAGCCGGCCGAAACCAACCCTGCTGTGAACCAAGCTTTATCGCCGGGACTACAACCAATCTGGCCCAATGAAGGACCAGCGGCCGAGCCAACCAGGCGTAAATTCGACTACGGACGTTTTAACTGCAACAACTTTAATATACGCTTTTGGAGCTGGAATTACCGCGGCTGCTGGCACCAGACTTGCCCTCCAATTGATCCTCGTTAAGGGATTTAAATTGTACTCATTCCAATTGCAAGGCCAAAAGGCCCTGCATTGTTATTTATTGTCACTACCTCCCCGAGTTGGGATTGGGTAATTTGCGCGCCTGCTGCCTTCCTTGGATGTGGTAGCCGTTTCTCAGGCTCCCTCTCCGGAATCGAACCCTAATTCCCCGTTACCCGTGGTCGCCATTGTAAGCCACTACCTTACAATCAACAGCCTGATAGGGCAGAAAATCGAATGTACCGTCGCCGGCGCAAGGCCATGCGATCAGCTTAATTATTATGAATCACCATAGAACTGGTTTTACCCAGGATGGTTTTGATCTAATAAGTGCAGCCCTCCCGAAGTCAGGCCTTTTCTGCATGTATTAGCTCTAGAATTACCACGGTTATCCAGTAGTAAAGTATTTGTCATGTAGATCATAACTGATTTAATGAGCCATTCGCAGTTTCGCTGTAAAAATTTGCTTTTACTTAGACATGCATGGCTTAATCTTTGAGACAAGCATATGACTACTGGCAGGATCAACCAGGTAACTACTAGCAGAAGAGATGGGGGAATCATTGGGCAGAATTGTACCGTCCGCAGAAACCCATACCGTCTTTTTTACTGGGTAGAATGGTTGGCCCAAGAAAAAATAAATTCCCCTAGGCATCACCCCGAACAAATGTCGCCCTACTGAAAGAGCTGAACCGTCCAGGGCAATTTCCATATTGCCGGTTCGACATAGTTTCCTTAGCTGATGCTACCACCAACCGCATTGGTTAGGCGGAAGACCCGCTGAAGAGGAGATTTAGGCCGCGGCGTTCACCTGAAAGATTACTGGCCTGACCGCTATCCCCGTATGAGATGTCCTAATAATGCTAGCAAATTAGCCAGGCATACCAGAATTCGCCATCCCATTTGGCCTGGGAAACACCCGTGGGGTGCCCAGATTAACCCGAAGCGAATGCCCTTGGCGCCTGATGGGCCGAAGGAGGAACACTCGCCTGGGAAAGTACCCGTTAAAGTTGGCCCAAGAGCCTCCCGTCACCGGTAACAACCCCCAGTACTAGCAAGAGGTGAAGACTAAAAAATATTTTTTTTTCTTCCTCCTCCTCATATATTCTGGGGGGGTCAACTTCCAAAGGTGGTTTACACACACATAAGGATTTCAAACTCCCCGCCCAGTTCGGCAGAGCTGGATTTCAAAATTTTGCTCAGGGGCCCCTGAGTTAGCCCTAAAAGTGACCCCCCCCCCCCTGACGGGACCCCTGAACTCAGGGGTCTAGAAATTTCCGCCCACTGGCCGTGGAAATCAGGCCAACTTTTCGCCCAACTTTTTTTTTCGCCCACTGGCCGTGGAAATCAGGCCAACTTTTCGCCCAACTTTTTTTTCTGCCCACTGGCCGTGGAAATCAGGCCAACTTTTCGCCCAAACTTTTTCCTGCCCAACTGGCCGTGGAAATCAGGCCAACTTTTCGCCCAAACTTTTTTCCTGCCCAACTGGCCGTGGAATTCAGGCCAACTTTTCGCCCAAACTTTTTCCTGCCCAACTGGCCGTAGAATCCAGGCCAACTTTTCGCCCAAACTTTTTCCTGCCCAACTGGCCGTAGAATTCAGGCCAACTTTTCGCCCAAACTTTTTCCTGCCCAACTGGCCGTGGAAATCAGGCCAACTTTCCGCCCAAACTTTTTCCGCCCAACTGGCCGTGGAATTTAGGCTAACTTTTCGCCCAACTTTTTTCTGCCCAACTGGCCGTAGAGTTCAGGCCAACTATCTGCCCAACTTTCGCCTGCCCAGCTAGCCTGTATCGCCCGCAATTCGCCCGTGAAAAAAAAAATCCCGAGACTTTTCACCCAACTTGGCCTGAATTCTACGCCCAACTTTCTGCCCAAACTTTTTCCTGCCCAGTTAGCCTGAATTCTACGCCCAACATTCCGCCCAAACTTTTTCCTGCCCAACTGGCCTGATTTCTACGCCCAACTTTTCGCCCAAACTTTTTCCGCCCAACTGGCCGTGGAAATCAGGCTAACTTTTCGCCCAACTTTTTTTCCGCCCACTGGCCGTGGAAATCAGGCTAACTTTTCGCCCAACTTTTTTTCCGCCCAACTGGCCGTGGAAATCAGGCTAACTTTTCGCCCAACTTTTTTTCCGCCCACTGGCCGTGGAAATCAGGCCAACTTTTCGCCCAACTTTTTTTCCGCCCACTGGCCGTGGAATTCAGGCCAACTTTCCGCCCAAACTTTTTCCGCCCAACTGGCCGTGGAATTTAGGCTAACTTTTCGCCCAACTTTTTTCTGCCCAACTGGCCGTAGAGTTCAGGCCAACTATCTGCCCAACTTTCGCCTGCTCAACTAGCATGTATCGCCCGCAATTCGCCCGTGAAAAAAAAAATCCCGAGTCTTTTCACCCAACTTGGCCTGAATTCTACGCCCAACTTTCTGCCCAAACTTTTTCCTGCCCAGTTAGCCTGAATTCTACGCCCAACATTCCGCCCAAACTTTTTCCTGCCCAACTGGCCTGATTTCTACGCCCAACTTTTCGCCCAACTTTTTTTCCGCCCACTGGCCGTGGAATTCA
>JAIWND010000087.1:0-22262 GCA_025330725.1 Chlamydoabsidia padenii | reverse complement strand
CAGAAGTATATGAAGCCGTGCGAGAAGCCCTTCGTCAAATCGATCGTCTTCGACAACAAAACCCACCATTTATAGAACAAATAACCGCCAACAACACTAAATCCATATCATAAACTTCTCCCATCAGCAAAACTAGACTTTTTTTTTTTTACTTATCCATCACCGGATCCTTTTTATTATCATTATTATTAACTTATCAACCTCCTTTTTTTATATACTTGTCCATCAACTAGATCAATATAATTTTATCCTTCAATAAAAAATAAGTGCTACATTATAAAAGTGTCGTCATTTATGAGCTAATCAAGTAAAAAAAAAGCGTGAAGTACTATAATACTGTGTTTATATATCCTATTATCATCATCTACGTATGTCGATGAAGTGTTACTGTGTGTCCTAAGTCAATGTATTCCTGTCGATAAACCGAAACATTATTGCTCATCTATTTTGTTCGAGGTTTTGGAACGTTAACTATCTATCGCATGTTAATGATGTTTTGTAGCATGACCAGTATGCTGCTACATTCCTTCGTGTGTGCTGTTGAATCCATGTGTTTATTCAAACGGAAGTGTGCGTTGATGATTATTTATGTAGTTTGTCGAAGTTCACTATTAAGAAAGAAATAAAAAAAGAAAAGTGTTGTTAGTAAAAGACGTCGATTGTTATGGGAGAGTACAGTTGTAATATCAAGATGAAACATGCTGTTCAATCAAGAAAGTATACATCGATGAATCTTTTTGTAGTTTGTCGAGGTTCACTAATGTATATAAAAAAAAAAAAAAAAAAAAAGAGGAAAGAGAAAGAGAGGTTCAGTGGAAAAAAGATACGATGAAATTTTTTTCGCGAGAAGAGATATAAGCCTTCCAACATGAGTTGGCGAGTGTCGTCATTAAGCAAACGATAGGGTAACCCGTTTAGTATATTTACAACTTCATACTTTATTATATTGTACAAAAAAAAAGGCAAAGACAAGATATCAGACTAGTTAAACTAAATCTACTATTTTGCTACACTAAGGAACCCTGTTGCATTAATATTCATAGTGTCACTTTTTATCCGTTCCACGTCAAGTCCATACCCATAACGTCGCAATTCCAGTTGCATCTGTAGTGTGTTGTAGATGAATATGCAGAGTGATATTGATCAAAGATATACACCAATTGTCGCATCTCGATTAATGGTCCATCCGGAATATACATGCTCCAACCGTCCTATTGTTGCATTGTTGATCCGTGCAATGAATTTGTCGTTGTTGGTGAATAGCGAGTAGATTAGTAGGTGTCCAAGAGATAGTCCTTGAAATATTCCACAAGTGCCATTCCGATCCTTTGACAATCACAGTAGTGAACGTTTCGATAATCCCTTCGTCGTTCGTCAAAGCTTACTATAAAGAAGAAGAAAAAAACAAGATGTGATTAATACAAAGTCAATAGTTACAGAAGAATATAGTCGTACGTGCCAAGATGATCCACGCTGTCTGTTGAAACGGAAGTGTGTGTTTGGTGAGCCTTTCGTCGTTTGTTGAAGTTCGCTATAAAGAAAAAAAAAGAGGTATTGTTAGTGAAAGAAGTTCATTGTCTATTTATTGGTTTGTCTAGTTGTCATTGGAATGATTACAATTTTAAACACAGGCTTTTTTTTATTTTCTTTCAGGAGGGGGGTTGCATCTATATCCTTTCCCTTTTTAGGTCAAGATGGCGGACTTTTTTTCAAAAAACAGATTTTTCCTACTGTGATAGGAATGTGGAGCTTTTATTAATTAAACAATCAAAGAAGAAAAGAAAAAAGAAAAGGAGAATAAAATAGTACCCCTTCGTGTTTATAAAAAAAAATCTTTGGCTGTGCCCTCATCTTCATCTTGATTTACTCAGCACCTGAAAGTCTGAGTCTATATACATAAGAGAGGTAGAGATACTTTTTTTTTCACTCATTTCTTATGGTGAGATCTTTCACTGCTTCTAAGATTTCGCGATGACTTCTGTCCTTCAACCAAGCCTTTCTGAGTTCATCCAACCATTCGGCAGTAATATCCGTATTTCTTCTTCTATTGGGATACTTCAGCTTGTCTTTTTTCACCCGCCGAGAGATGGAACCAAGGCACATATCTGTCACCTTGTTAATTTCCATTATGCTTAGTCCTACTTCGAAAAAAAAGTAGCTAATCATGCTGTCATCAATATCCGTATAGTTATTTCGCCTTTTGAATGGTTTCTTGCGTGTCGGGGGGGGGTAACTTCGCCGCCAACCGTTCTTGGTTGATCACTTTGTCTGGGCGATTGAGCATCGATCAATGAAAAATCGTTGATGATAGTATAATCAACGGAAAACAGTTCCCGCTCAGAAATATGGGGATTAAGGTTGGTTTTGTTGAAGAATAGAGACATGTAAAATAAAATACGTAAATTTAAAAAAAAGGCAAAGTCAGTGCAGTATTGCCTGTATTTATAAAGAAACCCCATCCCAACTCTTACATAAAATTAAAAGGTTTATCTACTCTCTATGTTCAATCAGTTCATTACGTTCACCACACTTAGTTCATTATGTTCATCACACTATCATACCCCTTGTTCATTCTGTTCGTTATGTTCATCACACTATCGTACCCCTTATGTTCATTCTGTTTATCATCATTTTTTACAATAGTCTTGCGTTCACTCTGTTCACTATGTTCAATATCACTGTCTATAAAATGAAGTTTTTCACAGTAAACGAAGCTTTTCTTCTCTTTATCTTTTCTCTAATATGTCAGACTCTCTCAAAATTGTTATCGATAAGCATTGCAAGCTCAGCGAATCCAATCCTGCTCTCCACACCCCTAGTTTAAATCCTGGTACATCTTATCAATTTGTTATGGATGAGCTCGTAGCTATGGACAATGATCATTTACAAGAAGTTTTCCCCGGTTTACAAGACGAATGCATGGATGTTGTCTCTCAACGTGGCCAACTCCAAAACGACTTAGTGAATACCATGGCTACGGAATGGAAGGAATCGAACAAAGATAACCAGCACAATGATGTCCAACAATTACTTTGCCTGTCTGACTTTAAGCCTGAGTCCACCAATTTCAATGCTGGTACTGCTCCTTCAAAAGCTACTAGATCAAAGGGCCCAAAAAAGTCCACCGACAACTTGCCTGTTGAACTGATTCCTGATGCCAAGCAAATGGTTAAGCGCCAATACAGAAAGTACACCGAAACTCAGGTCAGTGTTTACATTTCGCTTAGGATTTACCTGAGAATCTAACACTTTTTTTTTACGTCGATAGGTCAATGACCTTTTCCGTTTGGTTTTCAAGGAACACAAATTTGCTTCTGAGGCCGCTAGAGAAGTGGGTATTGCGGTCCGAACTGGTGTAAAATATAGGTTTTTGTAGAATAAAAGATAGTGAAGAGTAAAAAGTAGATGAAGAAAAATGTGTTAAAGGGAGAAGAGAACTATTTATACATGTATGTGATTTTATGGGACGAGTAGTAAGAACCAATTGCAATCATTAATTGATCATGAAATTATGATGGAAAGTTTCTTTTGATGTGATGTATCATGGAAAGAATCGTTCTGTCTTGTAATGGTGTGATACGGTGTTTGTATTGAAACCCCGCATGACAGAACGTTTTTTTTCTCTTTGTTAAATGACCGTTCCATTATTACTTTCATGATCATATCATACCATATGAATAGATCATGATGTTTCTCTTTCTATAATCATTTAACTTGTGAGTTTTTGTTCATACGATCGGAGACAGACTGACTGTGTCGATCGTCGATCTCTTTTATATTTTAAATCCCGCATCGAGGCATGATGCTTCGGGGCGGGCTTTATCTTTTATTAATTGAATTTTGCATGATACGACAACTGGTCAAGATTATGTTCGGAAGGCTCGTATAATAATTGAAGAAAGAAGATTGGCCGAGTGTATGGAAATTGACGAAGAAGCGGATACCGAGATGCCTGAGCTCAAAGCACCCAAGGAAAGAAAATATGGCAATCAAAAGTTATTCCAAGTTCATACCTTATTTTTTCTGGATTTTTTCGAAAAAAAATCGAATGCAACTTTGAATGAAGCAAGAAAGGCGGTTATGGAATCGTTTCCTGGTCTGGAAATTGGTATCTCAGCAATCTCAAAGCATATCAAGAAGCATTGTAACCTTACCATGAAGAAACTGGAAAAGCTACCTGCCGCTCGGAACAGCGACTTTGTTTTGGAAAGCCGCAAAGAGAAAATCACTTGGTGGAAAACGATAGCAGACTTTCACTACATGAATAGTTGTGTGTTTATTGATGAAGCCGGTTTTAACTTACATATTTCAAGGACATTTGGTCGTTCAAAAAAAAGGATCCCCTGCAAAAATGGTAGTTGCCACTCAACGTGGTGTCTCGATTACCATCATTGACGCCATGTGTGAGCAAGGCATAATCAATTTGACGGTGCGCAAGCCAACCGCTGTTGCTTCCAAGAAAAAGAGAAAGCTGGACGTCTCCGAATCTGGTGTGGCGGATGGTGGTGTGGGTACCCGGACAAGTCACTATTTGCAGTTTTTGGAGGCTACATTGGATGAACTCGACAGGAACGGGTTGAAAGGGCGCTACCTTGTGATGGATAACGCACCCATCCATAAAAGTGGTGAAGTGAAACATCTAATTGAATCTCGCGGGTACAATTGCATGTACCTCCCGACGTCCTCCCGACGTATTCGCCATTTCTTAATCCTATAGAAGAAATGTGGTCGAAGATTAAGATGAATGTGAGGAGGGGGAAAATTACCGACAAAGTCGCATTGGTACCGAGAATCAAGGATGCTGCCAAACTGGTCACTATTTCCGATTGTGAAGGTTGGATCAGGCACTCAATATCATTCTTTGATAGGTGCTTGAACAAGGAAAAAATGTTGTAAATTTGTCAAAAGTACCTCGTAGTTTGAAATATGTTATGAAAAAGAGGTCAATAAAATATATAAAATCCAAAATCAAGTGCTTTTTTTTTGTAAATCATTAGCAACTTATTAACTTCTTTCCCATATAAAGATGAATTCTACAATGCTCTGTGCACTTTTCAAAAGGTGCAATTTTATTGTAAAAAACCTTATGATTACCCATCTCAATGGGTGCAAAGTAAGTGTCAATCAGTGCAAAATTAGGGGGCAAAGGGTGCAAAATGAGTTTCAAAGGCCGCGAAAGGAAGGGAACAAACCAGTACTGTGTTACGATACGGATATACTTGTATGGTTCCTGAAAAAATAAAAATAAAAACTTGACTTGATTGCTCACTTCGAGATCAATCACTTCAATAAAAATAAAAATATAAAATAAACTACTGCCATATACGACAGGTATCATTATGCAAATTTATATCTCTCTTTATTTATAGTTTGGTGTTATACGCTTCCCTTTCCCTGGGTTGGGTTTATGTTATAGAATAGATTATATTTACATTATATTAAAGAATGGTTGTGTCTTCACTTATTTGCCAAAATCAACTTGATCTTTTTTTTCATGGGGACTTTATTTGGTGAGTGGGGTATATCAAAATGGCTTGGAAGTTTTTGTACCTGAGGGGCTTGGGTAATATGTGACTCAAGATTTTTAACGGGCATTTAACGGTACTCCTCACTCACGCGCGGGTTCTGTTTAAAAAAAAGGAGCGCGATTTTACAAATAAAAAAAAAGCAGTTTATTTTTTTCCTTCTTTCTCCATTCTATTCTTCGCATCTACTATGAACACTCCCACACCCACTAGCGCCGATACACTCATACTTTGTAGCCGATGCAAATGTTATAGACAACGTCAACTCTTTATTGGTGTTGGAGCTGATAAATTGTTTAAAACTTGTTACAACTGCCGTGGAAAAGAGACACCACAACCGAAACCCCCAGCATCTCTCATATACAGCTCTGAAATCCGTCATTACTTCTTGGATCCTGATGAAGTCGGTGATGATGGCGTTTATCTGGCTACTGACATCTTCATGGGCACCACTCTTTACGGAATGCCAGATCAGCAAATGCATCAAGCGATCCTGGACTTCGTCAAGGATATTGACCACTACGAGTACTATCCTCGGTATATAGGGCGCCCTGACTTACGACATTGTGTGGCCTTCGAGTTCGTTTGCACGCAGGATGCTTACGGTAAATATGTGTAAAAGTCAAGAATGTTATTGACTTCCTCTTTTTTTTTGTAGCTTGCCGCCAAATTGAATAATCGAGTTTGCACAGACGTTACCAACGGATGGATTCCTTCGATTGCAAAGAAAAGGTATTTGGATTCATCAACCGAAAGTACCGCTGGATCAATCTGAATGTTGTCCACCACCTCGATCACGAAAGACCAGAAGCATTGGAGTTACAAATGATTCCAACAAGTCCTATGCTACCTGCCATCAAATCGGACATCGCCTCGCAAATGGATGTGAATGATCTCAATGCGGTGAACTTGTACGAAAAGGTTGTCGGTCAATGTTGTTATGTTGTAAACCGTGGACAAGTGTCAACCGCCTGGCGTAATGCATTTCAAGCTTCTTACAAGAAATCCGATGATCAGCTCGAATCAAGCCGTATGTTGGTGCAGTCGCTACGTGAAGAATTGGATTGTGAAGAGGTAAGTAACGGTAATTGGTCTGGTGAAAGACTACGTGCAAAATGGCTATGGGTGTGGTGGATGACTAGGTATAGATTATAGATTATAGTATAGATTATAGTACAGATTATAGTGTAGGTACTTTGTCAATTTTTACTAATAAACTTATTTAATCTATTGTTGTACTTAATGTTAAATTATGTACTGTAGTTGATGTAAATTATTTGGGGTTCAAAACTGGATTTTTTGATATTCTTGTTCAAAGTGACCAGATTATAGAGTACCATGTCGATTCAACGTACAAAATGAATTGTGCTGGTTTAGAGCTCTTCGGTGTTGTTGCAAATGTTTATAGCTCTGGCTACCCAATCGCTTATTTGATTGTGAAGGTTAACACCAATGCCAATGCCATATCTGAACCACATACAGACACGGCAAGGATTGCAGCCTTGAAAACCTTCTTCAGGGCGATGAAATGTCGGCATCGGAATTATAAACCCTTAAATGCACCATGACTCCAATTTTAGTTATTGTTATTCTCTTCCTCTCTCTTTTACCTTTTATTATTCTCTCCCCTCTTTTTAGTTAAAGATTTAGCATAAATATTGTATCAAATGATTTTAATAAAGGGGGTATCTTTTTACTTCTAATCATACTACCTGGGTTGGTGACATTTGGTAGCTTGTGTTAGTTTTATTTATCTCATCACAGTAACCTCTTTGGACCGCTGTCTTTTGGCTAAAGATTATTAAACATGGACAACGAACAGTACCAAAAAACGAAGATATGGCTATAACGATTTTAAGAATGATGGCGGAAATAAACTCTACGCAACAAAAACAACAAGAACTACAGAAGTTACAACTGGAATTTATGGCGGGTAAACGAGAAGGCGCTATCTTTCCCGGTGGTGTACGTACAAAATTACCAGACACATACCATGGGGAACATAGTAACAGAACGGTGGAAAACTGGTTGGCGACTCTCAACAACTTCTTTGACACGACTCCTATGGAATCCTTTCAAAAACGGACTTTTGGTACTAGCCTCCTTCGTGATGACGCTCTCATTTGGTGGCGGCACTGATACGAACGAACAAAAGACATGGCTGGAATTCCAGAGAGAAACATTTCTATTTCCCCTAAATTTAATAACAATACTTTTTTTACAATTTTATATAATCTTTAAAATTTCTAATAAAACATTATTTTCTAAATTTTTTTGAATTTCATATGATCATCTGACTTTCAATATTCAAGAAATATCTTATAAAAGTTATATCTCACTAAT
Organism: Chlamydoabsidia padenii; assembly: GCA_025330725.1. Taxonomy (NCBI): domain Eukaryota; kingdom Fungi; phylum Mucoromycota; class Mucoromycetes; order Mucorales; family Cunninghamellaceae; genus Chlamydoabsidia; species Chlamydoabsidia padenii. Next base: position 14,394 of record JAIWND010000087.1, on the reverse strand, counting down.
ATTTATATATTTTACTATATCTAATATTATACCTCACCAAGAAATGTTTCTCAGAAGGCTCTTCGTCAAGAATTTAAACCAGAAAATGCTGCTGAGCTGGCTCGACAACACATGCGCCGTCTTCAACAGACGGGTACTATCTCTGCATATATCAAGGCCTTCAGGGAATTGTTGATGGAAATCCCCACTCTGTCGGATGATGAAGCCAAATTCAACTTTATCGATGGTCTGCAACCTGGTCCCAAGTATGAAGTTTTATCTCGTAATCCTACTTCGATTATCCAAGCAATTCAACAAGCCGAATACTTTGAAATGACCAAAGAAGTGGCTGCTACTCCTCCTCCTCCTCCTCCTCAAGTGACAACTAGTTATCAGCCGCAACTTCCTTACAATGGCCCAACTCCTATGGATGTGGATCTCTTACAATCAATGATGGGACAATTGAACGCTATCCAACAACAACTCAACAACAATCATGGTGGTAATTCATCCTATCAACGCCCAACATGTTACTATTGCCAGAAAGTAGGTCACATAGCACGTCATTGCCGAAGCCGTAGATATGACAATCATTACAAGAATGGCAGTTTTTCTCGTCAAGATCAAGATGGTAACCAATTTGGGGGACGCCAGCAGGATTTTCGAAAAACGTAATTGGGAACAGAGGTCAGCTACGTATAACACAACAAAAATCCTCTTTGGATCAGCAACTCCAACCGACATCAAATGGAGATAGGGAAGTGGAAAATAGTATGAATAGCAACAATATAGTTTTGAACAATAAAGGACAGTCTTCTAACCATTACTTGCCTTCGTCTTCTTTATGCGATGCTACCTTTTTGACGGAACGCAACACCATTGCCACTACCTTACCTCTTTACACCACCATCATTCAAGGTCAAGAGTTTAATATACTAATTGACAGTGGGGCCACTGATAATTATGCTTCATCTCGACTACTCCCAGTTGCTCACTTAACTTCTCCTGTGACGAATCGATCTGTGGAAACGGCAGGTGGTGATGTAATTACGATTGACAAGCAAGTACAACTGTTGGCGGCTTTTGATGGACTATCTATACCGGTGGTTGCATATATCTTTGACAGTAAATTTGATCTCATCCTGGGTCAGTCCTGGTTAAACTCTTTAAATCCTACCCCAAATTGGAAAAACGATGAATGGCAAATACGTGGTCCTGACGGTCGACTCCACGTCCTTCACCCTATCAACGGCAAACAATCGGGCGCACAACTCCATTACCTCATTTCCGGTAAACAATTAGCACGGCTAATGCAAACAACTCCCCTGGAATGCTTTGTCGTATATTGGAAAGATCAATCAATTAACACTGTCTCTACCTTGAATAACGACTGGCAACAACTCTTGGATGAATATAGTGAAGTTTTCAGCGACACTCTTCCTGGTCTTCCTCCACCTCGTGATGTACATCATGTAATTAACACTGGAGACGCTGCACCTATCAACAGACCTCCCTTCAAGATGAGTCCTCTGAACTCGACGAACTACGTAAACAACTTCAAGAACTCACTGATCTCGGTCTGATTCAGCCTAGTTCGTCTCCTTGGGGTGCACCTGTGCTATTTGTGAAAAAGAAAAACGGGGAAATGCAAATGCGTATTGATTATAGGGCGCTCAACAAAGTCACTATCAGTAATGCTCACCCTTTACCTCGTATTGACGAATGTTTAGATTGTTTGCATGGTGCCTCTTACTTTACAAGTTTGGATCTCAAAAGTGGCTATCATCAAGTACGTATCCAAAATGATGACATTCCTAAAACTGCATTCAACACTCGATATAGACAATTCGAATTCAAGGTACTTCCGTTCGGCCTCACCAAGTGCGTAATAAAGCGTTTTTGGTGTACATGGCAACGGATTTGTACATCTGAAATGTAACTCAGGATATTGAAAAGAGTAGTTGAGGCCTGAAACCGCAGATTTGCTACTATTTAGCGGTATTTCAAATGTCCTCCTTTTTTTTAGGCGCTTTTACTTAAAAAAAATCGACTTGCGGTTTCCAGGGTCTTTTCTTCAACAACTAATCTTGACGTTTCCGAGAACACAATAACACAATGGATATTTAAAAAAATCGACTTCCTGTTGCCAGGGTCTTTTCTTCAACAACCGATCTTGATATTTCCAATGAGAATTCAACAATATGATAGTGGAAAAAAAAAGTCGACTTCCGATTGCCAGGGTCCTTTCTTCAACAACCAATCTTGATGTTTCCAATGAGAATTCAACAGTATAATGGGTAATAACAAAGACACTTTTTTATTATAAATACAACTTTGTGCAGAATGCTTTAAAGAAAATGAAAAATAGAAGATAGCGATGCGTCTGATTCATCTAATCATAGTAACTGTATTGGAAGCCCTTTACATAGTTGAAGTCTTTTTTTTTCTGTTTGAGTCAAAATAATTTTTTTGATTGGTGCTTTTTTTCAATTTAGCCTGGATTTTAGCGCGTTGAATACATTAATAGCCTTTTTTTTCTCCCTCTTCTTTCTTTCTTTTCTTTTCTCTTCCACTTTTATTTTATTTTATCATTACTATTATTATGGCTCTCAATTTCCCATCGCTTTGAAAACAGCCTCTACTTTATGGCAAGGAAAAGAACACATTCAAATTGATGTGTTGATTGAAAACACGTAACATCATATACAAAACAGAAAACAGCGAAGATTGATTCTAATCAACTTTTTTTTTCTTTCTTTCAAGGAAACTACAATATACACAAAGCATCTACCTAAACAATGAGCTGTATACTACTTATTATTTGGTTTTCGTGCTGTATGCCGTAATTACCGTTTACTTTGCTGGTTTGAGATAAGTTGCAGAAAAAAAAAACTGGCAGTGAAAAAAGATAGCCTTTCAGTATTCTTTTGTCTATCAATAGGTATGGTTTCCAATACAATCTACAGCACAGGTAAGTAAGGGATGACTTTTTGACTGGTATGAATTACTAATCGTTTATCTCTCATCGATAGTGAATCTCTCTTACTTGGTTAGGCCGATACACAAAACAAATATTAGGGATACTGTAAGTAATGAATATAATTATTCCCCATCTTTCTTTTTACTAAAAAAAACAACTTCTTCCACTAAAGATTTAGGTGTAATCATAGTATCGTAAACGTTTAGCATATGGATAATACGTTACATAGAACCACGGCGCATATAACTGTATTTGGATCAAGACTCGACTGCAATCTTCAATGGCTAGTAGTAGTAGTAGTAGTAGTAGTAGTAGTAGAAGAAGAAGTAGTACAAGTAGTATGTTGCATTATACATTCTTTTTGTTGTAGTGGTGGTTGATGTAAATAAAGACTGTATGGATACTGAGACAAAGGTGTGGGTCAAGTTTATTAGATAAAAATGAGAGAGAGAAGAAAACAGTAATACAAAAACTACTCCCTGGATATAACAACAGGACTGCAGGCAGAGGGACTGCTCTAGAATAATTTTATCCGAGCTGAGTATTCCAGCATGTAGCACAATTGTTACTAAATGCCTGTTAGAATACGACAGTTCATCGCCAATTGGTCGTTCGGTGGTTTACACTCTTGATGAGAGTTGTTTCAGTATCAGGAGTCGAATCAGGGGTCACGTCGTAATTTCGTAGATCAACAGGTTAGGCAGGTGGAGCACTTATATATACACTGTATATATTGAAGACTTGGTTGGTTCTCAAATTAAGATGCAGAGGAGCAGAGCAGGAAGTACTAAAGTTGGAAGGTAATAATATACCGAAGCGACTTGTTTTGGGAATCGGATGAGATCAGGTTAAATCAGAATGCTTTAAATCCGGATATATACGGAACAGAAATCACAGTATTTATTCAGAAGTGATAGTATATAAAAAGCAAAAGGGTACAGTCAAATATAAATGTCCTAGATAGCGTCATTAAATGCCCGCTCATAAACCAAGGCGTTGTTGTCAGCTTCGGCCAGTCGTTCTTCGTAAAAATTGTAGGTTTCGTTAACACCGCTGTCGCTTGTTCCCAAAATGTCTTCGAGGCCTCTGCCGACATCGGTCCAGTAGCTTTGTAGGTGTAGTAATGCCAGTTGTCGGCCCAGCTCACCGAAGTTCAGGTGCCCCATGTGGAACTGTTCCACCGTCCGAAAAGCACGTTCCTGGTCGTCTTGCGTCCAGTTGTTGCGTGGACCAGAGCTGAAGGCCGCGAAGAAACCATCGAAGTAAGCTGCGTTGTAAGAATAAGAGGCAGAGGATGCTAATGGTGATGGTGAGGAGGAAGAGGAAGAGGGTTCCCATGATGCCGAAGATGGTGGAGACGATGTAGTGGAAGCCAAAGAAGAAGAAGAATCCGAAGGTAGTATAGTGATATGGATTGGGCCATTCGGGTGTGGCACAATGATGCTGGTGGTGGTGCTGTCGGAGTCTATTTCTATTGGGACATTGATACAGTATTTTAACTTGAATTTGAGACAGCGTCATTTTTTTTAGACAGTGTGAATTAAAGTTTTAGACGGAGCGGAGATAAATTTTGGACACTGCGGATTTTATTTAAAGACAAGTGAATATGCAAAGTGGACGCCAAGAAAAAAAATCGAGACAAGGTACAAATAAATTTTAGACAAGACTTTTTAGAATGGTACTTTTTCCCTTTTTCTTTTGTTCTCTGTACTATCTAATGGATTTCATCAATTACATTCCATCAAATGAAGACTATTCTGATACGGAAGACGAGGTTGATGTATCCCACGATCTTGGCGACATCGAAATGCTTGTTGATTTTAACGCCAAATCGAGGAAGACTGCAATGGCAGGTGTGATCGACGATATTACCATTGGAATGGGTGCTGTGACGATAAATGCTCCGAAAAAGTACAAGAAATATGGCCCCGATCAAATCGCCCGGTTCATTAATATCATCCAGGAACATGGTGAATCAACCGCATCGGCTGCAAAGACTTGTGGTATTCCGCGCAGCAGCGCTTATAAGCTGTTACATGAATTCAACCAAGGGGATGGCACAATTCTACCCGGCAACTCGAGAAAAAGCAAACCTGTCCCAAAAAAATTATTCCCAGAGCATTCAGCCTTCCTGATTCAACTATTCGATAAAAATCCGTCAACCACTTTGGGGTTGGCAAAAGAAGAATTATGCAAGAACTTTGATGGGCTGGATGTGTCACTTGTCTGACTTTACAAGCATCTTCAAGAAAAATGCTGTATATCTTTAAAACAAGCGTCCAAGTACACATTGGAAAGAGATATCCCAAGGACTCTTGATTTACGCTACAATGTTATTACCAAATGGAAGGAGATAGGCGTTGATTTCCATAAGAATTGCGTTTTCGTAGATGAAGCTGGCTTCAACTCTCAATTGATTAGAGGTTGTGCTTGGTCAAGGATTGGTAATCCTGCTGTCGTAAAGGTGCTCACTCAAAAAGGAATCAATCTCAGTATGATAGGGTGTATTTCGCCATTTGGTACCATCAATTTCTCCAAAGTCATACCATTGAAAAAAGAAGATGCTGCCCTGATTGAAAAAGAGTTCCCTCAACCTCATGCATCGGGATCAAAAAAAAGAAAATTGAACGCCGACGCAATGCAACAGAAATCAAAGGCACCGCTCAGAAAAGGGACCACAACCTACCACATTGTCAAGTTTATGGAATCAGTCATGGACGTATTGGACAGACACGACAAGAAAGGAATGTTTATCGTGATGGACAACTGTAAAGTGCACCATTCCCGTTTTGTTGTCGATATCATCAACGAGCGGGGATACAAGCCTTTATACATGCCACCGTATTCTCCCTTTCTCAATCCTATTGAAGAATGCTGGGCGAAAATCAAGAGTCAGATTAGAAGAAATCCGCTCAGTGAAAACGACACGCTGAGTGATCGTATTGCTGAAGCTTGCAAAAGTGTCACCATTGAAGATTGTCAAGGTTGGATCAGGCACACTGAATCTTTGGGATAGATGCCTTCAAAGAGAACTTGGTTTGAAGTAACATGTTGTCTAAAATTTATTTGTACCTTGTCTCGATTTTTTTTCTTGGCGTCCACTTTGCATATTCACCTGTCTTAAAATAAAATCCGCAGTGTCCAAAATTTATCTCCGCTCCGTCTCAAAAATTATGTAACTCCGTCTAAAACTTTAATTCACACTGTCTAAAAAAATGACGCTGTCTCAAATTCAAGTTAAAATACTGTACAATCTCCAGGGGCAATAGTGGTCGGAGTATCAGAGGTGGTGGTACCGGTATAGTTGATCGGGTGGAAGTCGGTGAGGACAGGGGGAGCAGGACTTGATTCAATAAACATCCAGTCTTCCATGACAGGCCATTCAAACCCCATTTGGTATTCTGACAAACTGTCAGGACCGGCCCCGTCTAGAAGGACGGAGTCGATCCAATCAACGATGGTAGAGGAGACGGGGGTTGGTTTACGGACATAGTTCTAAGATTTGGAGAGTAACAAGTAAATAACAGGTATTTATTGTGTTGTCAGGATACAGATCAACGGAATGGAAAAAGGTGGACTACGTATACTAATTGCTTGTTCTATAAAAAGAATACTAATGACTAGGGAGAGCAAGTAATAATAGGGGGTTAAGAATAGGAGAAACAGGATCGTGTTGAGAATCTTTTTTAGGTAAGCGAGATTTGGGTCATCACAGTTTATTGAATCCTGATTAGATTTATGGCGGGATTTGAAATCCCCTTTTTTGACTTCTCCGATTTCTTTCTTCTTTTACGTTTATTTTTTGTTCTTTACTCTTTAACTTTACCTTTACCTCTCGAATACCATGGCCGGTCCTTTTAAATCCTGTTGTAACTTGTCATTTCGGAAAAAGTCAATTCTGCGAAAGCATATGGCAATATGCTCACGTCTTCGTGGTCAACAATTATTTAATGTTGTTGGTAAGAACAAACAGAATGCAATAAACTTTGGATTGGTATACTTAGGTACTGACACAACAATTACTTCTTTATAATAGGAAAATCGCGGAAACGCAAGTGAAACTGTCACAGCTGGTCGGGAATCCGTCATGAACGAATACTGCTTCGTAGGGTCAGATGCCGTACAGTTACCTTTTTCATGCCTATGTCTCAAACGTCTTCTGGAAACCTCTCAGGTGACATTTACAAAGTACGATGCTTGTGTCAATGGATGTCGGATGTATTTGGACGACGGCTCATCAGCCCCCAAGTCTACCAAGTGTATTTATAAGCTATGTAAGAAGCAATCTCTTCTTCAACCTCCTGTGCTCTGTGGATCTTCACAATATAATGAATTTGGATCTCCAAACTCATCTGTCTCTGCTGTTTCCGTCGAATCATTTTTGGAAGCAAAGCTTGTTAACAAGGTGACTAGACAGCAATATATGTATAGACACCAACGACAAAACAGCAGCAGCAACTTGAACGATATTTTTGATGGTATTCTCTACAAGAATTTGGTGAAAGCTGGTGAATTCAACAACGAACACGACGTCGCTATTGGATTATCATTGAATTCATTTAAACCATTTGACAATGGCAATCACTATGCAACAATAGTGAATATGGTGGTTTATAATATCCATCCAGCACAAAGGTAAAATAAAATAAATTGTGATTCTCGGTGCATTAAATGATGCATACAAAAAAAAACTAATCCCATCCTTCTTTCCTTTTTTTGTTTTTGTTTTGAAGATATAAACGCCTGTCGTATCCGGCATTGTTTATTTTTATTTTTATTGATTGATTACATAAAGTAATCAAGTCAAGTTTTTTATTTTTTATTTTTGAAAAGATGATCGACATATGTCAAGACCCTGACAGTCGATCAATCACGTTTTTATTTTTTTATGATCGGGATTCAAATATCCAGATCAGTTTTTTTATTTTGGAATCGTAATTTACTTTGTGAACACAAGAAAGAGACCAGCCAACCAGGATTCGTATATCGAAAGAAATGAAGCTGTGTCATCATTAATCTTTTTTCTTTTTTAACAAGTGTGTTGGTAATCTGATATTTCTTTTTTCTTTACTCTTATTTTTATAATAAAAGGTTACTTTTCAAACTCGTATTCTATCTACTACTGATTTATCACACCAACACCACAGTAGCGATCCAAAAGGCGATCCATAACAATTTGAATATCTCCATGGCCATTTTGTCCTTCCTGCACTTCGTTTTCCGGTATATCCACTGAATCATCGATCCACCACTGGCGATGGAAGTCTTCCATTGTCAGTTTTCCGTTGATAGAATTCTGGGTGATGTTAAGGATAAAATGAGCGCAAGGTAGGCCTGTTACCAAAAAAAAAAAAAAAAAAGTTAGAAAACCGTATACTGTACATATACCTCACTTACCCACAGTTGTTGTAAAGCTGTTGGTGCATGGTGGTAAGTTGGCTTCAGTCGACTTGTTCATCTGTTTCAAGGTACCAGCAAGAGCATAACCGGAGATCCTACCAATCAAATTAGAAAAAATAGGAATTTGGTGAGTGTGCGCAATCCTGATCCGATCGTTTGTATTTTTGCCTTGATTTCCGAGTCCTGATTATCCACAGCGAGAGCGATCATTTCCTGCCCATCACGAAGATGACGGGTCGATACCTTGATATACGATTTCAGCGTACTGTGGGCACTTTCTACGCGTGAGGTTGTCGTTAACCGAAGGTGCAAAATTCGTCTAGTCCATGGTGTACCGAAGACTTGTTTGTGTTGCATCCATGTCGATTCAACGTATGCCACCGCACGAAAGTTACCAGCCCGATACGTCCGTGTAAGAAGATTCCATTGGTTTTCGAATTCGTCTACTGGTTTTTTGGTTAAGACTTGGCGCACCGGTTGTTTTGCACCGGTGGCGGTCTTTTAACTGATTTTTGTCTCAAGCGTGGTTTAAAATGTTTCTTAATGTGAGAGGCATCACTGATTAAAAAAAAGAGACATGATAGGAACAGCACTAACATCCACCCACTGCATACATCAGTTCAAAAAAGGGTTTTTTATTTTTTTATTTGTAATACACATAGGCTTTTTTTAAGAAAAAAAGTTTATTTGTATCATATATAATACTGGTATTCTAATTAATAGCTATCTAGGAATGTATAATGCCAGCATTCTAATCAGTAACTATCTAGGATATCCAAAGTGGGCCACAGGCAGTAAGATTTCAATTGAGAATTGAGCGACACCAATCATACCCTAAATCAAAATACAAAGACAAAGTTAGATACAAATTTAACAAAGTATATTATAAAACCTATAAAGAAGTAAAAGAAGGTGGATAAAAGGAAGAGTAAAGTAAAAGAATTGGGGGAGAGAAGAGAAGGGGAAGAAAAAAACAGTAATGTAAGAGAAGAGAAGGGACATTGATGTTAAAAGGGATGGGATCAAGAGCTACATATAGTAGAGAATAGTTAAGGATCAGATGAAGAGTATGATGCCGATTGATTAGGGAGTTGTAGTTCTTCACAAATAGCACCGTGTTGTAAGTTGATTCTGGGGTACCCATAGTTTGCCCCCCCTTTTCATGGTGATCAAGTACATGTGCGAGTCCCATAAATTTAATACAATTGGGCGAGATTTGTTATTCTTCGTATGCTTGATGAGAGGGAGGTAGAGGGTAGATCCTTGAGGACCATGGTATTCCACAGGTTGAATGAAGGTATCGGCGGCGAGTTGGGACATGACAGGATCTTCGAACCATAATGCGACACCACAAGGTCCACGATGTACCAAAACCCGATTCATCTTCGCCAATTCATCTTCCGTGATCCATTTGCATGTCAGGTAAGTACTTTGTTTTTCCACCAGTTGAGTCAACATTTCTTCTTTTACCCGACCATATTCGTCTTCATCGCCGTACATGGAAAGAGCAAGACACCGAAAACCACAATTACCATCTTTCTTGGGATCCCGAATGTCAGACACCATAGAGATCTTGACAGACGAGCAGACCACGGAGAGAGGGACACCAGACTTCGATAGCAGCTTAGCATTGGCCTTACGTCTACCCTACAAAAAAGTAAGTGCATTGCCGATCACCATCAGTGATGATACTTCTAAACATACCGTTTCTCTTCCACCTTTGCCTTTTTCTTGTCGTTCTCTTGTTCTATTTCCAACTTGATGGCCGTTCGCTTGGTGTTTGGTTGTCGACCTTTCAAAGGAGCGTTCAGAGGAGGGGGCTTGATATCTTCCAAGTTGGTATTTAAGAGATCAACAATTGGTTTGAGTTGTTCAATCGCCATAGCAAGAAGTTGGGTTTGGGCACCATTCCGTTTCATATCGATTTTTGCCAGCAACTGATCAAAGTTTAGTTCAACTTCGTTTCTTTTGGTGGTATTGATCGAGACAGTTTCCTTGGCCATTCGTTCAAGTTCGGTCCGTTGAAGTTCACCATCTAGTAGAATGCCGTAATCTATATAATATCATTGCAGATAGTCAAAATGAGAGTGTTAATGTATCTTCACTGATCAACTCTGTCCTTACCTTCTTCTTTGAGGAACCAGCGGCGATCAATCAAGCTGATTGCAATGGGGCTGATATCTACTGGCAAGAGATGGCGGCACGGTAGATGGTAATTTCGTTTTATTGAGCAAGTGCAATTGTCGGATTTGATTGATGATTGAGAGAATGGAAGTTCCTTTTTGATTAACTCTAAGGCAAAGTGAGAGATCCGGTGGATGAGGTGTTGAATCATTGGCAAATAAGGAGAGGAGAGGAATGACACACGTTGGCCAAATGTTTCTATATCTTTTCTGTAATCATGGATATGGTGCTGATAAAATAAAATAAAAAATAAAGAGAGAGAGAGAGAGAGAGAGAGAGAGAGAGAGAGAGAGAGAGAGAGAGAGAGATGTTAGCAACAATCAGTTAAAGTAGGAGTCAACTTTTTTAAACTTGCCATCCCTTTAAACCACTTGTCCAAGCTTTGGAATGCCGTATCAAAAGCACCACCAGAATGCAGCAGAATTTTCTTCAGAGCAGAGTGCGCACCTTCGACCCGATTGGTTGAACGGTTACCCAGATGCATTTATTTGTTGGCGAAGGCACCTACCCACTTTTCCTTGATTGCAAGTTTTCTAATATAAGACAATAGTTTTTTTTTTCAAAGGTATTAGTATGTATATAACACTTCACCACCATCACCTTTTTTTTTCTTTCTTGTACTTACGATTCCATGTAACTTCTAACATAGACGCCTTTATCTTCAGTGTGTTCATCGACCAAACCATAGAAAAGATTGAGGTGATTTTCGAAGTATTGTTCATCGCGGCTGTGTATGATCTTGTTGAGCTCCACCTTCGTTTCCTCCCATTTCAGATCGTCCTTGAATCTTTTTTCCAACTTTAGAGTGAAGTTACGCATTAGATGGATATGGCAGAGGAGGGTGGCAGATTCAGGAAATACAGTATCAATCCCATTCATCAAAGCATGCTTTTGATCAGTTACAAAGACTTGAGGTCGCCAGTTGGATCCAAGTGTAAGCATCAGTGGTTTCACCAAAAATCCAGCCCCCAGCAATGGCAAAAGTCATAAGAGAGTCAGATTTACCGCGACATACGTTATCCACCCCCACCATATTGATCAAAGGAAGCTTGTTGCGATTTGTCTTGTAAGTGGCATCCATGATAACAACTTCGGAGAATCGCCTAGCTTGATTGATGCAGGTGTCATGCGTAAAAAATAAGTAAGCCAATTCGTTTCGATCATTAACAGCCCATCGCACGTCATAGTTGGCTGCTTCGAGATTGTTGATGAAGTTGAATACCAATCGAGCCATTGGATTCGTCGTAACACCAGACAATCGATACCGCGCATTGGATACGTCCTTGGGAATCAGATTCATTTTGTCACCATAAACTACCTTGACATTACTAATCACAACTTGATTTGAAGCCCGAGAAGCCAGGAGTCCTACGATATGTTGGTATTCTTCTTCATTAGGTTTACGATTTCTTGCATAGGTTGAGAGACAGCTTGCAATGGGATGATTATGGTTGTCATTGAGAGAAGTGATTGCCCAATGTTCAGCTTTTTCCTTCTTGGCATCCGCTTTTCGAAGGTTGAGGTTAACCAGATACGAACAGCCCAGACGATAAGTTTTCATTGCACGGCCAGGAGTACCAGAATGTTCGCCTGATTCAGCTTGATTTAGGTTGTTGCTGTCACCATTACTGCCACCATTTTTGTCGCTATTGTTACTATTGGAAGAATCGTCATCGTCAACAAGAGTTTTCGCACCTTTTGCTGATCGATACCTGTCGCCATGCTTGCACATCCATACAACAAATCCCTTTTTGTAATCGCTTCGTTTTGTGACAATAGAAATGTTTTCTTGTTTGCTGTAGTCCAGTCGATGACAATTCATGGCTTCCACATCCACAAACTCCATGCCAACTTCCATTCGTAATAATGTTGCAGGTTCTGTCATTCAAGTAAAAATAAAGAGGGTCAAGTAAGTAAAACTAAAAGAATCAAGAGAAAGAAAGAAGAGAAGAAAAAGTGCCTGAAGTAAAATTTTTATTACTGACGGTGCGCTGCAAACATTTTAAACCACGCTTGAGACAAAAATCAGTTAAAAGACCGCCACCGGTGCAAAACGGGCTTTACTTGGGACACACCCATCGGGATTTAAAAGGTAGTTTCTCTAGTAAAAGGTGTCAAACGGGGTTTAAAATTACTTGGTACTGACTACAGTGTAAAATATTGGATCAAATAAAAGATAAAGCTTTATTAAATGAAGATTGTTAATAGTATAGCAACATATATAATAAAAGATAAAGTAATAATAGAAGTAAAAAAAAAAAAAAACTAATTAAATAAGAGGAGAGGTTCCTTCAGAAGGGTATTCAGCAGCCCTGTTTTGCACTTGAAGAAGATCACAGACGGTAGAATGGTTGATGGGAAGAGGGGATACTTGTATTTATGTCGAGGCTTCATTTTGACAAGGTATATGTGATTGTGGTACAGGTTCAAGATAATTGGGACAGAAGACTTGTACTTGGTGTGTCGTATTAAAGGAAGATATAGGGTGGATGTGTGTTTTTTTGGACCATGAAATTCAATTGGGATTTCAAATGTATCAGCCGCCAGTTGGCTGCAATCAGGATCCATATACCATAAAGAGTTATCAGTTAAGCAATTACCTTCATGTCTAAGGATGGCTTCTAGTCGATCGATTTGAGAATCAAAAAAGAGAGTTGCTTTTTTGTAGCTGTCCCTGTTTTCCATCAAGTGACTTAGCATCATAGTTTTGATAAAAAAATATTGATCTTGATCTTTTTTTAAAGCGAGAGCCAGACATCGGAAGCCACAATTACCATCGCCACGAACGTTTATAACATCAGCCACCAAGTGTTTTTTGTCATCGTAGAATTCACCCAGCATATAAGTATCAAATACAAATGTAGATTTTGCATTAGCCCTAAAAATAAAAGATCATTTAATAAAAAAAAAACCCTGGTACATTTCAGTCTTCATAAAACCATCACATACATTTTTTCCATTTGCTTCATCTTCTTTTTTGTATGGGCGTCAAGAATTTCAGTCTTTATCGGGAGTCGTTTTGTTGATGATGGCCTTCCTTTAGTGATAGCTTTTGAAGGGGGTGGCTTGATACTGTCCATGTCTTTATCCATAATTGTAACAAGTGTATTAAGTGCATCGATGGCTGTGTACAATTGTTGATTCGGAGCCGTTGATCGCTTCAAATCGATAAGTGTTAATAGTTTAACCACTTCGGTATCCAATTCTTTCCTTTTTGTTTCTTGAGCATCTTCTTCAGTTTGAGGTTCATTTTTCATTTTATCAGTAACTTCGGTTTCCTTGTCTGTCGGGTAATCTATATGCATAATCACGGTTATCATTATAGCCAATAAAAGAGTGTTAATGAGGCAATATATACCATATGATAATCTGTTGTCTTACCTTCTTCATGAAGAAACCAACGACAGTTGATCAATTTGATGGACAGAGGAGAATATGATTTGGGAATAACATGGCGACATGGCAAACCAAAGTTAATTTTTGCTATGCAGTTACAATCTTCGTTTTTGCTTGATTCAAAAGCTTCGACCACTTCATGCTTGATTTTCAGCATGACGAATTGAGAGACCTTTCGTATCAAATGTTGGACAATTGGGTATATAGCAGAAGACATAAACACAGCATCATGTTGGAATGAGTTTTTGTCAGTGTAGTATTCGTGATTTTCATGCTACGCGAATATAAATATATATGTCAAGTTAATCATAAATTCATTCCATGCAATTTTCTTCTTTTATTTAACTTACCATCCCCTTAAACCATCTGTCTATATTTGTAAAGGCGGTGTCCAGTTGTCCCGAGCTGTTTTGTAGGATTTTCTTCATCGTAGCGTGAGCCCCTTCCACCCGATT
>JAIWND010000086.1:0-22335 GCA_025330725.1 Chlamydoabsidia padenii | reverse complement strand
AAATCACTTTTTATCTCCGACAAGAGTTGTCGCTGTTACGGTGTGTTACGGGCTTGTTACGGCTAAATGTTGTTACGGCTATATATGTTATGTATATAGGTAACTAATGTGTTTTTTGGTCTTTTTGTATGATTTTTATAGAGTGAGCACCAGAACTTTTATGGTGAAAGTTCAACCTTTTTGATAGAATAGAGTGAAATAAAGAATCTACGACTAAATGTGTCGGATTTTAAATAATCAAGACTTATAGTCTGAAAAAAAATATGAATATGCTCTATATAAATGATAGAGACTAAAAGAATAAGACAGTATTTGGTTGGATCGAAGTCCTTTTATACTGCTTTTATTGAGTTAAATAATAAATAAGAGATAACTATCGAAAAAAAATAAAATTGCGGGGAGAGGAGGGTATTTATACTAATAATTAAACTGCGCATCCAACAATGAACAAGAGGTGCATATAACCTGAGGTGCATATAACCTGAGGTGCAGATATTACTATATCTGGTCGGCCCAAGCCATTAGACTGGAATTCCAAATATGGCTTGCAAAATATCATCCTCGTCATGCCCCAGCCGACTAAAAGGCGGCCCACTGCCTTGTAACCATTCGTCTTGCTCATTCATTTCCTTCCAGATGCTGCGTAGGGTCATGTCTGCATTGCTGTCAAAATGGTATAGGCTTCCATTCTCGAAGATGAATTGTGAGGAATTTCGCCTGAGGTAGCGTTTTTCTGATTCTGTGGCGTCGTCGGGGTATTGTAGGTGACGTTGGTAATGCTTGATCTGATTATATTGTCGTTCGTCCATTGTCGTTGTAAATTCCAAGGGTATATTGAGGTTAGTAATTGTTGGATGTTGATATGTATGTTGAATTTTATGCACTAAAGATGATGCAGTTGTTAAAAAGTGGTATGCTTGATTCTGTTTTGTGATTCTGGATAGCTTTTTACGACGTCGTCCGGATATTGGTCGTTGTTGTTGGTTTTTTTTTTTTTTTTTTTTTTTTTTTTTTTTTTTTTTTTTTTTTTTTTAAGACAGTATTTGTGAGTAATCGTTATATTAAATATGGATGTAGTTGGATGATCAGTTCTTGTTATCTTGTCATTAGTAGCCAAGTCTTGACAGGAAATCTGCGGCTTCATGCGTTCTTCCACTGCGGTGTTTGATTTCAAATTCGTATTCCGCGAGATATTGTATCCATCTTGCTACAATGCCAGTTACTTTAGGTGGTTGAATTAGCCATTTCAGTGGTGAGTGATCGGATATGACAGTAAACTTCTTGCCAAGTAGATATGGTCTGAATATTTGTAGGCTCCATATGAGTACGAGACATTCCAATTTCGAGGCACCGTAATGTTTTTCACTGTTCTTGAGTCCTCTACTGGCGTATATGACCGGATGTTCCTTGCCAGCATCGTCTAATTGAGAGAGTATCGTTCCAAGCCTTTTTGCGAAGCGTCACATACAATGATAAACGGCTTGGTAAAGTCAGCTCGTCTGAGGACAGGTGCTTGTGTCAATTCTTGTTTCAATTTGTTAAAGGCATCAGTAACTTCTTGATTCCAGGTAATCATTGTCGTCGTCTTAGTTTGTTCGTGTAATGGTCTGGCAATGGCAGCAAAATTTTTGATAAATCTTCTATAATAGGAAGCCAGTCCAATAAAACTCCGAACTTGTTTGGTAGTTTTAGGTGGTGGGAAATCTTGAATTTTCTTGATCTTTTCTTCATCCGTCTTTACTCCATTTTTTGTTATCACGTAGCCCAAAAATTTTAATTCTTCCTTGAAAAAGATACATTTGTCGATGTTGAACAGTAATCCTCCATGGCGTGCACATACAAATACTTGTCGAAGGTCCAGTAGATGTGCCGGTAAGTTTTGGAATGTACGTTCAAGTCGTCAATGTAGGCAACAAGACAGTTGTTTAGTAATGAACCAAAACATAGGTCAATTAATCGTTGGAAGTAGCAGGACTGTTACTAATCCCATTGGTAACATTTCGTATTGATAGGTACCAAACTTTGTCACGAAACCAGTCAATTCCTTGCTCTCTTGCTTGAGCGGTACTTGGTGGAATCCAGAACGTAGGTCCAATGCGGAAAATATCGTTGAACTTCCCAATTCGTCAATCAAGTCGTCAATCTTTGGTAAAGGGTAGGCGTCAACTTTTGTCAATGCATTCAACTTGCGATAGTCAACAACCATTCGATAATCACCATTCTTCTTCTTGACCAATATAATAGGTGCGGTAAATGGTGTACTTGCTGGTTTGATGATTCCCAGTTCGCATAATCGGTCCAATTCTTGCTTCAAGTATTCTTGCTCAACGGGTGCCATTCGATAGGGTCTGTGGCGGATAGGTGGTGTGTTCTCCTTCAAAATGATTTCATGCTCCAACAGCGTTGTTTTTCCCATTGTGTCATTATGCCAGTCGAATACATCTCGGAATTCAGTCAGTAAGTTGATAAAGGATTTGCGTATATCAGGTGGTACATCTCCTAACTGTAGTTTTTCTTCCTTGGTAGGGTCCAATTCTTGTTGTGGTTTATGGTATGCTTCTTCTTGGAATTCCATATGGTTCAATTCGAATCCCAATGTTTGATCGTCGTCGTCTTCTATCTCCAATTCCGTCATTCGGTGTGCAATTACTGTATTCGGTGGATATTCCTTGTCTAGATCTGTCATGTTGATGTCGATGAACTGATCTTCACGCAGGTACTTATCGTAGCTGGTATCCGGTTGCAGGTGGATGATTGTAGGTAAGGCATTATCATTGGGAATGGTTAGATCAACGGTGCACATGGTAAACGGCGGAAGGGTGAATCCATTTTCCTTGGTACTGATCGTTGTCTTGGTATTAGATATATGGTCCACACGAAAAGCGTAGTATTGGTCTTCAGTAGGCGACAGCGGACACAGCTCTTGATCTTCATCATCAGATTCCTTCTCATCGTGTTCCCATTCGTCTTCTTCTGTTTCCTCGTCAATGTCGTCTTCTTCATCACTGGTGTCTTGATCGTCCAATAAGGGTGTTGGCTTGATGATGATTGGTTGCCTTGGTTGTACGTTATCTTCTTCATAGATGATTCGCGATGCTTTCATGGTAACCGGTTTTGAAGAGGCCTTGATATAAGTGATAGGGATACTCATCTTCTTGTGTTTGTAGGTAACCGTCAGCATTCCAGTCTTGATGTTGATGATGGCTTGTGCATGATTCAACCAGTCGATGCCTAGGATCAGGTGGGATGGACATTGTGGCAATACTTCCATGTTGGCAGGTATACTGACTCCATCTGTGATTTTGATAGGCACATCGAGAACGATTCCAAGTGTGGTTTGTTTGGATCCATTGCCAAGAGTGAACACATTGGTGGAGGGCGTATCGATCTCCATGTCTAGCATCTTCATCATGGCTCTTGACATACATGACTTGGCGGCTCCACAGTCTATCAGCGCCTTGATTTTTCGATCACCAATATATACTTCAGCATATGCGGCAGTGGTTACGACTTCTCCTTCTTCCATGGCATTCAATGCGATTGGCTTCTTTCGTCGTTTAGGCCGGCAAACATCGCGCAATTGCTTCTTCAGGTATGGCGATGCTTCAATTAGATCACCCACATCGATATCGGCTTTACGGGTAAGGACATCTTCTGCAATGTTATACTTGATATCGGGATGTGCAGGTGCTGATCTTGTCTTCCGGTTGCTTGTAGGGACATCTTGCTTCATGTTAGCTGGTTGGATTACTACTGGTGGCGTGATGTCCAATCCATTGGTTCTTCTCTTCTTGGTTACGGGATCATCATGTATGACTTCAGGCGGCCTGTCTCTTCTGGTAGCAGCGTAGAAATCTATATCATCATCATCTTCATCTTCTTCTTCGAAATAAACGTTGGTCTTTTTATGTCTGTTTTTATGCTTATGTTGGATATCCATGATGTTTAAGTTATGTTGTTGTTGGGATGTGTTGTTTTTATCATTTTTATGATGTTGATTGCTTGTGGATTTGGTAGGCGGGTATATCAACTGACCATCAGCTGCAGTTGCCCGAGCTAGTTTTTTGACTGCTGGTTTTGTTGGTTAGTTTGTTGGTTATGTTGTTGATTACTTTGATGATTGTTATATCGTGCATTATGTTGTTGGTTTTGTGGTTGCTGATAACGTTGCCCTTGTTGATAGTGATAATTCCGTTGGTTATTATAGGGTCGTCGGTAATCATTGTTTTCATAGTAATTTGGTCGCTGATTCTTTGGTGGGAAATCGGGTCCAGTATATCCTTTGAAATCATAACCTGTGAGATCATCTTCGTTGTATCGATAAGGTCGTTGACGTCGGTTGTCATGGCAATTGTTGCGACGGGGTTGATATGCATCATTTTGATTCCTCGAGAAATTGTTGAATTCCTGTTGTATGATTTGTCGGATAGATTTTGTGATATCTTTCAGGTCCAATGCTTGATCAGTCATTGCATTTAGATTTGATGGAGGCTGTTGATGTGTGTCCATGGTATGATACATGGTTCTTGGGTGGAAAGGGTTGTCAACCATATTGACTTGTTGTGGGTGATGAGCAACCCAGTATCCTTCTGCAGCATTTAACCAAGATTCGATGCTCTTGCAGCCCAGGGATATACAATGCTGTTGTATGGCTTCATTCAGGCCAGCACGGAGACGGCTTTGGATCATGGGTTCGCTGTCAATATCAGCCAATTCAGCGGCCTCGCCAATACGAGCGTAGAACGTCTTAGGGTGTTCGTGTGCGCCTTGTTTCATGTTATGGAAAGCGTATTCGTATGTCTGGATCAATTCAGGAGTGATATAGTGATCATGTAGCTTCTTCATCACTTGAGTATAGGTCAGATCGGATTTCTTTTTCAATTCTTTGTTCACAAAAGTTCTTGCGGCATGATAGAGTTGCGCCTTGAGGATGACCAGCATGCGTTTTTCGTCTGCAATGTTGTTTAAAGCAAAGTAGTTATCTAGGCTTTGCTCAAAGGTACGGAAGTCTTCACCTTCAAATCCAGCGAATGAGATCAGCTTGATTTTGGGTGGATAGATGGGGCTGTTTGCCAACACCGTGTGTTCGGTCATCTTGCTTTGGGTTTCTTGTAATAGTCTTGAAGCTTGTATAGCTTGGTATCGAAGTTTATTTGTCGGTGGTAAAGGGCGTTGCCTTGGAATCTTGAGATTTGCTTGCGTATAACGCTTGATAGAGAGATAGCTTTTTGATTTAACTTGAAAGCGGAGTTTGATAATCCAGGTACCAAGTAGTACGGTAGGAGTTTGAATAGAGAGATATTACTTGAATTTGTTTAAGATATCCCCTGTAGTGAGCACCAAAATATGTTACGGCTATATATGTTATGTATATAGGTAACTAATGTGTTTTTGGTCTTTTTGTATGATTTTTATAGAGTGAGCACCAGAACTTTTATGGTGAAAGTTCAACCTTTTTGATAGAATAGAGTGAAATAAAGAATCTACGACTAAATGTGTCGGATTTTAAATAATCAAGACTTATAGTCTGAAAAAAAATATGAATATGCTCTATATAAATGATAGAGACTAAAAGAATAAGACAGTATTTGGTTGGATCGAAGTCCTTTTATACTGCTTTTATTGAGTTAAATAATAAATAAGAGATAACTATCGAAAAAAATAAAATTGCGGGGAGAGGAGGGTATTTATACTAATAATTAAAACTGCGCATCCAACAATGAACAAGAGGTGCATATAACCTGAGGTGCATATAACCTGAGGTGCAGATATTACTATATCTGGTCGGCCCAAGCCATTAGACTTGGAATTCCAAATATGGCTTGCAAAATATCATCCTCGTCAATGTGTATGGATTTAGGTAACGTGGGTGTGTTTTTGTGGTTTTTGTGTTTTATATGAGTGTTGTAGATATGTTATTATCTTTAGATAATGTAAATTTGCGTTTATAGAGTCCAAATAGGAAATTCAGGAACCAGTCAAAGTGTGCTTGGTTCGGAGGTTAAATTGATTTTCTTTTCTCTCTTGTAGAGATGGATTGATTCAAGTAGATCGTTTGAGTTTAAAAAGTAGTGAGCACCAGAATATTTGTGGTTAATATTCAACCTTTGAAGTAAAATAATAAAATAAAATAAAGTCAAGACTTATAGTCTGAAGTAATAAAATAAAGGACTTCTATATCAATGATAGAGTCAAAAACAAATCAAGTTTCTATATAGATGATAGAAACAAGGTAAAATAAGACAGTAGTTTTGGTGGATCAAAGTCCTTTGTACTGAATTTTATATAGAAAAGGGTGAGTTAAAAATATATGATAAGATATAACTAAAAAAAACTAAATTGTGGGGAAAGGTGGGGTATTTATACTAAATTATGAAATAAGGGGTAATTATATGTAAGGGGGCGGTCATGGCGGTGAGTACGGTAGAAAATGTGAAGACAGTAAGTGCGGTAAGAAAATTATGAGAAGTCAAAAAAAAATATAGATTAAATATAGATTATTGGGTCGCCCAACCCAAAGCAGCACTAACACCAAAGATGGCTTGCAGGAAATCGTCCATGTTAGGCCCGAAATATCGTGCCTCAGGCTCAACAGTAGATGTTAGAGTATCTTAGGTCCATAAAGTATGTTTTGTATGTAATAAAGTAGTGAGCACCAGAATCTTTTTGGTTTAGATTCAACCTTTTGACAGTTTATGTTGAAAAAAAGAAAAGAGTCCTCGATTTGGGTGTCGGAACTTGAAAAGTAGAAAAATGGAAAGCTTGTTTCTGAAAAAAAGACATATAGTTACGCTTGAATAGTAACTTCAAATAAGTCAGAAGGCAATAAAAGCCAATAAGAGAGGGTCTAGTATCAAAGTAAGACCAAAAAATCAAAGTTTACACTTGTAATGTAACTTGAATGTCAAAGTAATTAGCAAAGAGAAAAGAGGATGTCGTATTCGTCAATACTCGTTACTCCCCCAAACAATACAATATTCAAATCCCGCCTTCTCACATTTAAATACCCACTTGCATGATCTTCTTCCCCCTTCCATTACACGAAAACTACAACCTTCACTGTTGCACATCCATCCCTTTACCCTTTATAGAATCATATCAAAATAATACACAACTAAAAGTATATAAACTTAAGATACTTTAACTAGAACCAAAAGTAGCTGCAACACTACATTTTTCTACTTCAAATCTACTAACTCTAACCCCTGTTGCCATAGCTCATATCAGTTATAGCCGCAACAATATTGTTGAGGAAATCAAATTGGACGACCTAATTACGTGGGGCATGTAAACCTATTTATTGAAATCCGAATCCATAATCTATAACAATAGTCGAAAAACATAAACATATAGATACCCCATCTCCCCACCCACTTTTTTAGAATCTTTAGTTTTATAATAAATACAAAGTTTTTCTAAAACAAAAATATTATCAGGAGCTTCCTCTATTACTATCTACTTCGACTTATTGATCTTACTTTGATACAAGATCTACATTTTTTATTCATTTTCAAATCCCGACATCCAAATTTGGATCTCTTTTTACTTTTCTCTTTTTTTCAAGAACATTCAAGTACATTAAAAAGGTTGAATATAAATCAAAAAAATTCTGGTGCTCGCTACTTTAATACATACAAAACATAACATATACCAGTTATAGCCGCAACAAAAGAATAATGTCATGTGTGGCGTCTTTCGGGTTTGAAACACTATTGGATCTTGATGCTTTATTGGATGCCTTAGAAAACGATGGTGCTGGGCGCTTGTTTGGAGGTACTTTGAAGAAATCAGGTTCTCGGCGGAAAACTTTATTGGCAAATGCGTGCTAGTGCGCATCATACCCTTCGATTGGAATATATATCACTGGTAACTTAATTTTTTGAAGATCCTATTCATTTTTTTTTTTTTTTTTTTGATCAAAAGAGTATAAATACTCTTCCTTTTTATAACAAATTATTATTGACAAGTTTCTCAATAAATAAAAAACTCAGTACAAAACCAAAAAAGTCTTTTCTACAAGTTACCTCTCTTATTATCAAGTTAATTAACAAGTGTAACTTCTGTCATTATTGCTCTTACTTCTGGATCAAGAGCCTTTTTTTATATGAGCCTTCCCCTTCCCCAGAAATCACGTAATTTGAACCCCGGCCAGGCTTGAAAATGAGTATCGTTAAACCGCCTCAAAACACATTCTCATTATACATCCTTTTTTTTTTTTATTTATTTATTTATTTATTTATTTATTTATTTATTACAAAAATCAGGCTAAAACGATCTTGAGGCTATACTGCTCCATACAGTGGACTTGGTACAATGTCCATTATGTAAAGTTTGTTGGAAATAGGCTAAGGAATGCTCATGGTCACTTTTGTCATGAGCATCACTTGTCCTTTGAGGCAATAGAGCTCAGCTAACAATTCCAAAGTAAACCCGTGATTCAAAACCTGTCGGGAGTTCAGTTTACGTGATTTTTGGGGGAAGGGAAAGGTTCGTTCTTTTTAATTTATTTTCAAATCCCGATTTGCCTCGGTTGATCTTTTTCTTTTCCTCTTAAATTGCGAAGTACATTCAAGTACATCTTAAAGGTTGAATCTTACCAAAAAGTTTCTGGTGCTCACTACATTTTATAAAACAAAACATACTTTTACTACCTGTTGAGACAAGACCTTAGCAAATTTTGGACTCCGCTATGGATCAATTTCTCAATGCCATCTTTGGGATTAGTTCGACCTTGGGTTGGGCATTGGAATAGTCTTAATTGAAATATTTTCTCGCTCCCCTTACAAGTGTCTCCCCCTTACACGCTACACATATGCACCATATTCTTGCCCCTTACACTTGTCATCACGTTACTGCCTCCAAACTAGTATAAATACCCCACATTTCTTTTCCACAATTTTTATTTTTTTCTTTAGTTTATAAGTATAATATATTATTTACTCAACCCTTTTTTATAAAATTCAGTACAAAGGACTTTGATCCACCAAAACTACTGTCTTATTTTACCTTGTTTCTATCATCTATATAGAAACTTGATTTGTTTTTGACTCTATCATTGATATAGAAGTCCTTTATTTTATTACTTCAGACTATAAGTCTTGACTTTATTTTATTTTATTATTTTACTTCAAAGGTTGAATATTAACCACAAATATTCTGGTGCTCACTACTTTTTAAACTCAAACGATCTACTTGAATTAATCCATCTCTACAAGAGAGAAAAGAAAATCAATTTAACCTCCGAACCAAGCACACTTTGACTGGTTCCTGAATTTCCTATTTGGACTCTATAAACGCAAATTTACATTATCTAAAGATAATAACATATCTACAACACTCATATAAAAACACAAAAACCACAAAAACACACCCACGTTACCTAAATCCATACACATTTAGCCGTAACATACCCTTGTTGCCATAACTCATACCAAGTTTAGCCGCAACAAAAGCGACAACTCTCGATGATTCCAACTCCGCTGGAATACGATAAAAGCAAAAAAGAAGGGCTTCTCCGGGAATCGAACCCGGGACCTCTCGCACCCTAAGCGAGAATTATACCACTAAACCAAGAAGCCACTTGTTGAAGGAAAAATCACAATATATTATATAAAGCACAACGTCGGGATTTAAAAAAATCACGTGAATTTCCAAAAAGAGTATAAACTTCACCTCAGAGAAGCACCTGAATTTCAATTATAAGTCCCGCTTCGTCGGGGTTTTGAATAATGCATGATTTTGCTGGGGTTTTTCGTATGCCGATATTGTCTATTTTTGGAAGTCGCTTTTGTTGGCAAATGCAAAGTAATAAAGAGATGAAACATTAACACCAGTAAAAGATGATCATAGTCATGTGCTTTCTGTTTGTCTTTTGTAAGTGATTTAAGAAAACGAATAGGGTCAACTGTCTCATCCATTCTCCTTTTGACGATACTGCCATTTTCGTTTGGGCGGTTTAGAAAAAGGAGTACAGGTATGAAATCATTTGAGTCTGGGATAAACAAAGGAGGGGAAAGGAACCTTTTTATGTCATTACCGAAATCGTTCATTGGTTTACCCGATAAGCCTTGATAATTTATCATTCTTCTCTTCTCCAGTCCCCTCCCTTCTTTCTTTCTTTTCTCTTTTTCATTCTATGAGCGATAATATACCATGCCCGAATCACCCACAAACAAATTGTTAAGCAAAGATGATGATACTAATACACCTATACCTATCAAGCCTTTATTGAAGGTACGTTATTTCATGCAAAAAAGAAGAATTCCATCAATAGCGATATTTACTCTTTTTTTATTTTTATTTTTTATTTTTTTTTAAAAAAATAGCATCAGCCTATATCTTCTGCTAACACAATTAGGTCAGAGATGTCTATTGAAAGTATTCCCCCAATGGATATCTTAGAGTCCAGGGAATATGATCAAGATCATCAAGGTTTAATACGGTCGGCCTTTGCTCTGTCAAGAAACGAAACTGTTGTTGGCGGTAATTCAATTTTTTATATTTTTTATAATCATTTCCTCTCTTTTTTCTTTTTGCGCTTCTCTTTCCCTCTAATTATAACTCCATTAAATGTACTATAGAATACCCCTGTTATCTAGTTCGTCTAGTAACCTTACCTGGCTGGATGTATTTGACTGATGAACGAATATGTTTTTTCGCTCCACTCCCTGGCAAAGAAGTAAACATGGACACAAACAACAAACAAACACCTGATTTTTTTTTTCTTTTCTTTTTAGGAGGCACCTCGAAAAACTGGCTATCTTACGAAAAAGAATCATCGAACTTCACCACTCAGTTCACGATATCACTTTATACTCCAGTATCATGTCATCTCTTGGTACGAATCTGCCGAAAGTCATTATCAGCCTTTGGGAAGCATTGAACTCAAGAACGTTGTGGATATCCGTGACTCGAACTCAAGAAGACTTGGATTCAAGATTATCACTCCAACTGGGAAACATACATTTATTGCCGACTCTGAAGTATCAAAAAAGGAATGGATGGACGATCTACGAAGAGCAATGTTTATGGCCAAGAACGATGGAAACTGTGTGCGAATTGTCTTGCCCTTCACCAAAACAACCAATGTCAGCAAGGACTCGGCATTTGACTTTGCGGAATATATCAAAGTATCTATCTCTGACTCTCAACAGCCACAGCAGCAACTTCAAGATAATGGCAACAAATCACTGGAAGGGGATGACGATGTAAGTAGATGGTATAAAACATACATATTGGGGAAAAGGATTATAGGATTATAGGCAATGGATTATCTTACTTTTTTTCTCTCTCTCTTTTTAAAGTATTACTTTGCCTTCTTCACTGATATCGACGAAGCTTTTAAAGTTATCCATGGACTCTGGCAAAAACTCCACAGCAAAGGACACAGCAGCGATGACGGTGACAACAACCTCAGCATTCCAGCAATAACAGCAGACAATGTGACGACAGCCAGTAACAGCGATGACACTAATGGGATGGCCCAAATCGATGCAGCAACACCTATCACTGAAGTATCAAATCTAGCGGCAATTGGGGAACCGGAAAACAACAACAACAGACTAGCGGCATCAAATTATCTTATGGATGCTTTTATTGAAGAAGCATGCTCACCAGGACATCTCGGGTACAATGGCAAGGACGTCTTTGACTCGGGATTCAAAGACTCACCAACAATACATCTACCCGAACAGGATTCAGCAACACATGATGGATCAGCACTCTTTGGCAAATCGACAAAAGGATTCAGCAACGACTCAAACTATATATCCCACACGACAGATACCGATTCTTCTACATCAGACAGTACTGCTCCCACAACTGACATAACCGATACCACCAACACCTCTACAAACGATCTAGCCGTGGGAAATGTAACAAAACGAGGTCGTAGCGGATCTTTAAAAGCGATTCGACACTATGCTACATTACCATTTCACCAATTGGCCTCCAAGGATTACTTATCGGGCACCAAACGCCGAAGTGGTAGTACGACTTTACATGACATTTCACCTTCATCACCGAATCAGATGACCAACAATAACAATAACAATGCATCCACATCACTCATCACAACAACAAGGAAACACCTATCACTCCCGGCGACATCTCATTTGCTACAGCTTGCATCACCACTCATCATCAACAGACACAAAGGAATGGATCAGCATCAACAGCAACATGGGCAAAAGCGAAAGGATGACCTATCATCAGCACCAATGTGGCTATGTACAGATCTAAGGCGACAACTCTGTGTCTTATCACCTTCAGTAGAAGAAATAGAATGGGATGATGATGTGCACAATCATTATCAAGTGGCGGTGAACGATGAAGTCCAAAAGAATTTTCCTATGCTAGGCTCAGATGTCACTGTCACGGCAGGTAAGTTGTATACGAAATTCGATAGTGTATTTGCTAACAAGTTTATATGTTATTTTTTAATACTAGTCTATCGTGCGTCTGTGTGGAGAATGATTCCTTATTATGGCCGATTATATTTTACTAAAGATTATGCATGTTTTCATGCAAACGTCTTGGCGGGACATCAAAAGGTAATACTTACAATTCCACCCTTCTTCCTCCTCAAAAGAGTAAACTGACATCATAATATTAATCTTCTTTTGATTTATCATATGCATGATCGGATTTATTTTAGATCGTGATTCCATTCGATGACATCGTCAGTATACGACCCCTGAAAAGTCGAGGTTACCATCTATTACATGGTATTGGTGTTACAACAAAAGACATGACTGAAGAAGTAAGTGATTCAACAGAATAGGCCCCCCCAAAAAAAAGATATGTAGTACTAACATGAGGGGTTTTCTTTATAGATCTTTTTTGAATTCGTATCATTGGAGCTTCGCGACAGCTGTTATGCATTACTAACCCTGGAATCACACAAACATCTAGAAGGACAATTCGATTCCAGTGAATCTGACAGGTAAAACACTGGAAATGGGATGATGACTGATTGCTAATGGTCAATTCTTTGTTTTTATATAGTAACAAAGATGAACCCAGGTCACCAAGAACCCACCAATTCGAAGATATGACAGAAAAATCAGCCGAACATGTCGTGCCTCCATCCGAATATAGTAAGTAAACGATGTGATAAGTGGTTATGTTGACTAACTTTTTATGTTGTTGCCTGTTTAACTTAGATGGTCCTCCTCTTCTCTCCAATCTACCAGACCAACAACGAAATACATCTCGCAAAACTACAAAGCCTTTGACCATCACGTGCTTGACGATTGGATCTCGGGGGGATGTTCAGCCTTACATTGCTCTGTGTAAACAACTCCAACAAGAAGGTGGTCATCATTGTCGGATTGCGTCTCATGAAGAATACAAACCTTGGGTGGAAAAGCATGGTATTGAATTCAGGTCAATTGGTGGCGACCCTGGAGAACTAATGAAACTGTGCATCGACAACAACTTTTTATCCTTTTCCTTTATTAAAAATGGATACAAGTTTGTAAGTATGGTAGTGGGTATGTATTATTGATGATATTAACTATTTCTTCTTCTTGTCCTGTATAGTTTTACACATGGTTTGATACATTACTGGAAACAAGCTGGGATGCTTGTCAAGGTACAGATGTATTGATTGAAAGCCCAAGTGCTATGGTTGGTATTCATTTGGCGGAAAAACTAGGTATGTTATATAACATTACTGTTATAGTTCTGTCATTAACTCTTTTACAGAAATCCCATACTTTAGATCAATGCCTTTCCCTTGGACACGGACGACACGCTTCCCTCATCCTTTTGCAACACCAAATCATACTGGCAGCCGGGTTTACAATGACATGACTTATATGATGATCGAAATGGCATTATGGGCAGGTATCTCCAGACCCATCAATCGATTCCGGCGTGAAAAACTCAATTTACCAACGACAACATTGGAACGACTTGAGCTCTGGCGTGTCCCTTACCTCTATTCCTTCTCACCTTTGGTACAACCTAACCCCAAGGACTGGCCCGACTATATTCATTGTACTGGCTACTGGTTTTTGGACGAAAAGACAAACGACACCAAAGACAGCTGGCAACCATCTCCGGAACTTGTCGCCTTTTTGGGGTTGGATAATGAACATTCGGACAGCAAGAAGGATACACGACCTATTGTTTATATTGGATTTGGATCTATCATGGTATCTGATCCAGAAGCTATGTCTCGAGTGATTGTGGAATCCGTAATAGAAGCCAATGTCCGTGCCATTGTATGCAAAGGGTGGTCCTCACGAAAAGCATCAAGTCAACAACAAGAGCAGCAAAAAAAATCAACATCAGCGTCAACACAGGTATTACAAGATTATCCGGACTCCATCTTACGCTTGGACTCTGTTCCTCATGACTGGTTATTCCCGCTTATACAAGGCGTTGTCCATCATGGTGGTGCTGGGACTTGTGCAGCTGGTAAGAATAGAGATATGATGATTTAATTACTGCAAAAGAAAAGAATACTTACTTTATTATTTACTTTTTGATTACAGGTCTCAGGGCGGGTCTACCGACTGTAATTAAACCTTTCTTTGGCGATCAACGATTCTGGGCGCATAGAGTAACGGAACTGGGTGTGGGTGTCTGTATGCCGAAATTGACCAAAGAACATTTAAAGGAGAATCTCTTGACCATCACTCAAGACAAGGCGATGATCAACAAGGCAAAGTTACTTGGTGAAGCTATCCGACAAGAAAATGGCACACAAACAGCTATGGAATGCCTTTACCGGAATTTGGGATTGGCGAAGCGAACAAAACAACTACCGGCGTCATCTTCCTCGGCGGTATCACCTACAAATGGATCGGACAAGGAAGATTTAATGATATCCCCAGATAACAGCAGTAACAACAACAGGCTGTCATTATCCTCCTATGCATCGAAATTGAAGCACTTGCCCTTATTTGGAACGGATAACACTAGTGATTGATCTGGGTTTGTTGGAACTACTTATACTCTTACAGTATGTATAATTATAGCAGTAGACTTTATGTGTATATACTTTTTTGTTTTGTTAAATAAAGGCATCTCTTCACCATACCTTGTTTGTGTAACTCTGTAGACCATTGTTGCTGACTTATGTTTTGGAAAAATCATCTGAAAGTTGTCAGCTTTTTTTTATTTTTAAAAACCGACAACCGCTTCAGGCTAATATTCAACCCCGACCAATCCCCACATCTTTTTATTACCCTTAATTTTTTCCCTTTTTCTTCACTCTTCTTTTTTTTTCTTCCCTCTTCTTTTTTTTTATTATTATTATTTTTTTTTAACTACAACGATGGCTCCCAAGGTAATGACATTTAAAACCAATAGCAAACACATAAGAACTTTTTACTAATCAAGCACGTGTCCTTTTTAATTAGACACCTATTGATCCTAACGCAGCTGGACCCATGTTCCAATATCAAGCCAATCTTCCCAAGTTGCCTGTACCTGCTTTGGATCGTACCCTTGCCATGTATCTCAAGACTGTCCGTCCTCTTGTGTCCGATGCTGAATACCAACAGACTGAAGAAGCTGCCAAGGAATTCCTCACCCCAGGTGGTATCGGTCAAGAATTACAAAAACGTTTGGTGGCTCGATCTCAAGATCCCAAGATTGTCAACTGGATGGAAGAATGGTGGTTGGATCAATCTTATATGGGTTATCGTGACTCTGTGGTAATCAATGTCAGCTACTTCTTTGCTTACAAGGATGACAAGGTACGAAGAAACAATGTCGAACGTGCAGCTGCTATCACCACCGCCGCCCTTGAATTTAAGAAGGAAATCGTACAGTAAGTCAGAGAGAGAGCGAGAAAAAAAAAAAAAAAAAGGAAGGGGGGAGGTGAATGGATGGGGAATAATATACTTACCTTCTTTATTTATGATATGAATGACTAGAAAAACCCTTCCTATTGAATATGCCAAGGGTGAACCTTTGTGTATGGATTCTTACAAGTACATGTTTAACAACTGCCGTATTCCCAAGAAACCTTCTGATATTGAAATCGCCTTTGACCCCATTGAAAACACTCATATCATTGTGATTCGCAAAAACCGATTCTACTTTGTCGATGTGGTCCATAACGGTCAACAACTCTCCACCACTGAAATCCAACAACAATTCCAACGTGTGATCGATCTTGCTGGTCAAAGTAAGGGCTTGCCTTTGGGTGTGCTTACTGCTGAACATCGTAACAACTGGACTGATGCCCGGGAATCCTTATTGGCTGCTCATGGTGATAACAAGTCTGCTTTGGAAAAGATCGAATCTGCTAGCTTTGTTGTCTGTCTGGATGACTACTCTCCTGTTACTCGTGATGAACTTTCTCGTGCTTGCTGGCATGGTGATGGTCGCAACCGCTTCTTTGACAAGCCTTTGCAATTCGTTGTCTTTGAAAATGGAAAGGCTGGTTTTATTGGTGAAGTAAGTATATGAATGCAGATGGAATTAAAAGAATATAGGAATCTAATACATGCTATTCTTTAGCACTCTTGTATGGATGGTATGGTGACAGCCCGATTGAACAACTTTATCTGTGAAAACTTGGCCAAGAACAAGGTGTACCATGGTACTGTCTCTGTCCGACCCAGCCTTCCTCAACCTACTGAAATCCAATTCCGTATTGATGCTGCTGTCAACAAACACCTTGCTTTGGCAGAAAAGAACTTTGATGATGCTATTGCCAACCACGATTTGACGGTACTCGCCTTCAATGGTCTTGGCAAAAACCAAATCAAGAAATTCAAGTGCTCCCCTGATGCCTTTGCTCAAATGGTCATCCAATTGGCTTACTACAAGATGTTTGGTGTCTGTCGCGCTACTTATGAAGCTGGTATGACTCGTAAATTCCAACGTGGCCGTACCGAAACCAACCGCACTGTGTCCAACGAAAGTGTCGCTTTTGTCAAAGCTATGGAAGATTCTAGTGTCTCTGATACTGATAAGATTGCTCGATTCCGTGCTGCTTTGAAGGCTCAAGGTGCTTATATGGGTCAAGCCACTAATGCTCATGGTGTGGATCGTCACTTGTTTGGTCTCAAGAACTCTTTACGTCCTGGCGAATCCAAGCCTAGCTTGTTCACCATTCCTTCCTTTGCCAACTGCTCTCACTGGTATTTGTCTACTTCTCAATTGGCTTCCGAATACTTTGATGGTTATGGCTGGGGTCAAGTGGTGCCTGATGGTTTTGGTATTGCGTACATGGTGAACAATAACGTCCTCCAATTCAACATTGCCAGTGTCAAGGATCTTACTATTGATGGCAAAAAATATGTTAAGGGTGCTTATCACTTTAAGCAAGCTTTGGACAATGCTGCTGAAGATTTGCGTGAACTTTTGTCAAACGAAACTCCCGCTCAAGCTAAACTTTAGACAGTAAAAATCCCTCTCACTTTTACTGCACACTTATCTTTATTAGTATAAACCATCTCTTCCACACCCCTTTGTATAGTAATCCCTCTATTATGTTTTTTATATGTACAATCAACCAATAAACTGTCTTGTCCCTCCTTAATTGATTCTTCATATAAAAGACCTTTTGTGCAACAAAGATACTGTTTTTAAATTCCGTCCAACTGCAACTTGGTTTATTTGAATTAGCTGAAATGAAAGCTATATCGTGATGTATACAATACCAGAGTTAGAATACGGATATATGTTAAAAGCATCTTTGGTGTTTATTCCTTTGCAATCAATAGTCTGAACACTATTGCAGTTTCGACCTGTTCGACTTTCTTCCTATTTATTTTTTCCTACTCCGATTTTCCTATTTTTCGCTCTTCTTCCCTCTTTTTAATTCTTCATTCTTTTGATGTCCTTCAAGTCGAAACAAAGAGCAAAACATGGTCATTTATTTGGTGATGGTAAGTATCCGACCTTTTTTTTTTATATCCTTGATAGTTGTCTGAATTACTGGTGTGCGACTAAAGTTATATGCATACGTGTATACCTTCATGGTTTAACTCTCTTCTTCTTTATCAACGGTAGATCCTCTAAATGCCCAAAGCACAACAACAACAACCTCCAGTTCACCTCCAGATCCTCTCTCTCGATCCAGCTCACCTGGCAACAATGATATCAATGGAGGCATTTTTGGTGGTATCGATGTCAGCAAATTCAACAATAAACGCACCATTGTACGCTCTTCGACCTCTTTACGATCAACCTCTGTCAAGCAACTAGTGGATGACGGAAGCGACGACGACTTTTTATTTGGAGGAACTAGAAAAACATCTAATTCGTCAAGCTTGGTACCACCACCTCCAATCAGCTCGCCTACACAAAACGATAGCGTAAAAAAACCACCACCACCACCACCACCACGGCGCCCACTCTCTGTATCGAATTCACCTCGATCATCAACACCCTCATCACCTTCATCATCACCTATTTTGGTGAAATCACCTCAAACATCTTCGGTGCCACCACCTCCTCCTCCTAGGATTCATAAAAAACATCAACATCAACATCAACAGCAACAGCAACAACAACAACAACAACAACAACAACAACAACAACAACAGCAGCAGCAGCAACAACGACAAGCACAACAAGTGAAAAAGATAGACCCACCAATCAACAAGCACCAAGAAGAAGAAGACGCCATTACCGACGAAATGCGGATTATGCAACAGCAAAAGGCGGCCATGATGGAAGACGAAGCGACAAGAGCATTTGCAATGGTACCCTCTGTCTTACCAAGTTCGATGAAACTGAGGTTTGACGATGATCCCGAACTCTATGCCTCTGTCACCCAATTCCAAGCCTTGGCTATCTCTGCATCTTCAAGTACACCGACAATCAAGACACCAACGACCAACGGCAGTAATCCTTGGGAAGCACCATCTCCAATTGCCACCACAACCACACCTTTACCACACAAATCAAAAGAGATTGAACCGGCAAAACGGGCAGCATTTGCAGATTTGATCGCGAATTGGCACGGGGTTAACACCAAGAGCAATAAAATGGACAACAATGACGATGAGCAATTCCTTACATCGGTGGCATGTGAACAACGGGATGTTGGATTCGCCGGTATTGATGGATCAAGAAACGGTGACGACTCGACGGGGAATACTTCTTTTGGATGGCAGCAGGACACTTTACTCGATGATAACCCATGGTCTTCTTGATGCTACTTTGGATACCTTAGTTATAGTTTAGCTAGTATTTTGTATAGGTGTGTAATTTACAATCCCTATTATCTTCCCTTTTAATGACGTATACAAACATATACCTTTTATTTTATTTTAATAAAATCACCCACTTAACTCTATTCATGTTTGATCGGCCTTATCCAACCTATAACCGGATTTGTCTACATGGACAGGGTAGCAAACTTCATTTTCAGATCTCGCGTGCCTCCACTCGCTTAATTGTCAATAAATGCTAATGATTAAAGTGGCGATATGCATACTGTAGCATATTTACAACATACTTTACCACAAAAGCCAAGTACCTAGACACTTGTGTCAGTCAGTCCAAGCTTGCGATGACTTTTACTTGTCATTTGTGAAAAAAAAAACCAAGTGGAATGAAGATTCATAGACAGAACCAAACTTCGTTTTCAAGTCTGGTTGCATGAGGACAAGTTGTGCTTTTGAAATCCCGATTCATGCGATCCCAATGTCATGTCATCCAGTATCATTCCTATCATATGTAACCAGGTCGACGCACAATCAAATACCCAAGTCTTTTTCCGTCTATCAAAAAGTGCTATGTGTAAAGTGTTACATATAATTTTTTTATTACAATTAATTAAAAACAAGAATCATTTCTATACTATGGTGAGATGGAGGGGGAGGGGTATCAGTAATAGCAATGACAAACTAGTCTTCATCATAGGGAATACCAGGGACAGGGACGATGCGGTTTTTCTTCGGTGTCGAGAAAATGTATGTTGATGGGGAATATGGTAAAGATTGCGTCGGAGGTGGTGACGAGTAGCGAGGAAAGTTGAGGTCCGGTTGAACGTTCGTGACGAACCGACCATGAAGGAATGTCGTCTGGAGTGAGTGTTTTCTCCTGGTTTGGCCAATATATTCGTCCAATTCTACATAAAAACCAGTTAAGCTTCAATAAAAAAGAATAGAATCATAATTACCTTCGTCTCCTAAAAAAAATTGCGTTTTCGTTGTTCAATAAGTGTAGGAGGACTATAATAGGAGACAGTATTTATGGTGAACAGTTTTTTTTTTATCCCATCCAGGTTACAAGGATGTGGTATGCCTCGATTTCACCTATAATTAAAACAAAACATATCAGTACTAGAGTCTCGATAAAAGTGTTGATCCAAGCAGAAAGAATCAGCACCAACGCACCTTTTTCTTTCTTTTCTATTGTAACCTTTGTTTATTTCATCCAGTTTAGTGTGTTTCATCATCAGCAGACTTCCCATTACCACAGAGTTAGTTGCACAATCTATTACAATGAGATAATAATAAAAAGAGTTAGACACTGCGTCCCTTCTTGAACATCACTTACAATGTCGTTGGCTTCACCGAGTTCTTGTTCACCGTTCTGAATGGCAGTCTTTCTTTTATCTAATCATCATACCAGGTTAGTTACAATGTATCGAGTCAGTCATTAATAGGGTTTACCTGTGGTGGGTGCAGACGAGACTGACTCTACGGTTTTAGCCAAACTATCCCTTAAAGAATAAAAGACTTGTTTATAACCACCAAAAGTAATTAATGTAGTTACTGTATGTTGCCATGATTAGGGATTATCAATTATGTTGAGGGAGGAAAAAGAGGAAAAAGAGATCACCACAGAAACATTCTCTGAAACCATCCAGGACTCCCCAGAACCATTCTTCGATGACATCACTTGGGAACAGGATTTCCCAGTAGCACCAAAGACAATCACATCTGATACCACTACACCACCACTCTCCCACTCGGAGCTTGGTTTATTATGTCCATTAGTATGCCTTTGTATTCTTGTGTTATATTATAGCTATTAGTTTGATTTTATTTAAATAAAACCTATACCAACTATTGTTGGTTTACATATGATCTTTGCTTGTCTACTCTTTTTTTACTCCACTATCCCGACAGCGGGATTTGAAAAATGCACTTTATTCCCCGATCTGCATGAATTTGACATACATTGGGTACTACACAATACAATAACACAGGTTGGATGACAATAGTGATTAAAAAACCTTTATTAATTAGAGTAAGTATAACAGTATATAAAAGATGGTTTCAGTAGTGAAGGGGATAGTGAGAACAATATGCAGTTAGAAAAAGGGAACTAATGGTATAAAGCCAATCTGTTAACAAAAGGAAACAGAGGTCATATAGTGAATGAGCAAATGTCGCAGATACGATACCATCCATCAATATATTCCGGCGTAGGATAAAAGCAAGCGATTTCTACACTTAAATAGACGAAATAAAGGAAGTAGTTGTATTGTCGCCATAGACATAGAGAGATAATGAATTGATCAAGTTGTTGCCTGTGTTTGTTGTCATTTGGGCCACCCGATCCACCTAAACAAAAACGGAAAAAAGAAAAGTATTATTATCAAAGCCTTGATGAAGGGGTGTTGATTCAAAAGATAAAAGAGACAGTTTTTTCTTTTGTTTTACCTTTACCCGAGACTCCAATGAGTGTCAAAGTAAAAGGAAAACGATCAAAAAACAAGGTTGATATATATTGTAAACAATTAGTAAGGACAAGAATTGTAATGAGAGGGTAAAGTTTAAGTAAAACAGTTTGATCAACAGATCTGATAAAGTGAGGAATAAAGAAGATAAATGTAAAAATGATTTATGGCGGGATTTAAATTTTCCTTTTATATCAGAAATTCTTTTCTTTTCTTTTCTTTTCAATCCAATCCACAATCCAATCACTCACAACATTAACAAGTAACGGTATCGGCCGCCATCAAGTAAAAAAAACTTGTATCATTGTATCATGGAAGTACGCAAACATAATAAAACCAAGCTGTACCTTAACATTACAAGAAAACTAATTGCTCAAACTCACTTCTTTTTTTCTTTTTTTTTAAAAAAAAGAAACTGTATGATGCATCACTATAGGTCGAATCCAGCTGTACGAATAAGGTCCCAAGGTGAATCCTGGTGAAAGGAGATTATAATAAAGAAGATTCTTAAACCTCAGGTAAGAACAAAGAGGGTTGGATAGACGAGACTAACTACTGATTTTCTTCTTCTTCTTCTTCTTCTTCTTTAGTGCTCTCTGTAGTGATATCAACCATAATAGGGACAATGACATCAACAAACAACAAACTTGAACGATGATACTGGTGCGATCATTCTGAAAAAGATACGATTACTATCCCTCCACTACTTTAGCATATAGTCAATATCA
>JAIWND010000085.1:0-22792 GCA_025330725.1 Chlamydoabsidia padenii | reverse complement strand
ACAAATACATCAAGATACTAAACGAACTTACCGTGTCATTGAAAACCTCAGATTCTTTGCAGCGTAAGTATGTACTAGCATTTGTTATTGACATCTCTAATGAATGTTTATGCATAGTGCCTGTAAATTCAGATTTGATACTGTGTTTGATCCCTTTGATCCGACACTAATCGCAAGGAAAACAGATGATGGGTTGGCTATGGTAAAATGATGTCTTTACAGAATGAAACAACACGGGTTAACTTTTTTTTTTTCTTTTTTCTTGTTAGCTTGAAAAGGCGGTAGGGATATTTTGTCAAAGTATAATTCGAGAATTACGCCAATCGATGGAACCTCATTACAACTTATGCAACTTGGTGGATCAAGCCTTGGTGTTGGATGCAAAATAGCTTGTTGTTATTATTTAGTTTAGGTTTAATTACATTATCGCTATTTGTTTATCTTATTTTAGCAACTATCATATACAATAAACAAACAAACATCATTTTACCATATGAAATCATCATCAAGATGTCTCTTCACATGGATCAGATACATACAACGTGTATCCATGTGGGGTTTTAACGTTCCAGTGCCCAGAAACTTTTACATAAAAATTGGTGGCGGGATTTAAACATGGGCACTTTCGTCAATAGTACTTATGAATACCCGGGCATATGTGGGGGTCAAAGTCATTCATAAAAAGTGTTGTGGAGGCGTTGGTTTGCCGGCTTGTAGGCCAAAAAGTAATTTTATTCAATAAAAACCATTTATAGGGAATGGAGTCATACAAGACAATAGTGGATATGTAAAAAAAAGTAAAGGCAAAGGGAGATCATCATTAAACTTTCTATATGTATAATAAAGATGTGTAAATGGTAATAAATAAAAGAAGATATACTAGAGTAAAGAGAGAAATGGATAAAAATAATAATACAAATGGATCGTCGTAGCACAATTACTATTGATAGAGAGGGGGGGATTAATACAAACACTATACCTATGCTATAATCCGTTCAATGACTTCGCTGGCCAGTTTAGCATGTCGCATCACATTGGTTGAAGAAGCGCCAAATCCAGGTTCCACCAAGGCAGAGAATCCAATCTGTTTCAACAACTCCAATTGAACGTTCGACGACTTGCTTTTCTCCGAATCAAATGCAGGATCAGAGCATGCGATCAATAAGATGGTCTTGACCGATTCAATAATAGGCTGCGTGTTACTGGTGAGTACCACCTCGTTCATCTTGGGCAGGAGAGAGTCATATACCAAGCAAAAGACATTCGGCATCGACATGGCCGATTCCGCCAAAAGATTATAAAGCAGGAGACGTTCAGATTCGTTTTCCGCTGAATGGAGTGAGGTAGCGATCATCGAGATAAATAAGAGAGCCGTTGTATCGTCAGGTATATCCAGTTTGTCGAATAATCCACTGTATGATTTGGTCGGTCCGTCTTCTTGCACAATGTCATCGTATAGACCAGATAGTCGCAAGACGTCCCGTAAAGATTCATTCTTGACCGCCATAGGTAACAGACTGCACAGGTAACCCAATGTTTGCACCTCCACCACACCTGTATCGTGTTTACATTCAATATCCAAAAAGGCCGCCAGAGCCTGGTAGATAGTATCCTTGGCATTGTTGTATCGCATCCCTTTTGAAAAGACAGTCGCCATAGCAAAAGAAAAGTGAGTTTCAAAGTTCACCCCGCAGAGTTCATCCAATTCGTGAGCCACATCAGCCATCGGTTCACGAGCTGCCAAGAGCACATCCGTCATGGTGTCCCCAGTAAAGAATTCGTCCATATCAAGAGCCCGGACCACAGCCAACAAGAGTTCCACCGACATGCAGAAAGTAGGTCCATTGTTGATTTGCACCAGAGATACAGCTACCCAGAATAAAGGCAACAGGTACCGAGAATCAGATGGAAGGCTTTCAACAATATTCTTTAGGCACATCATGATGCTTAGCACCAGGTTAGGATCCGTATCATTGAAGATCACCAATGCACCACGAAGAGCCACTAATATTTGATAGAGCAAATCGTCGTCCACTTCTTCTCGACCAAGACAGCCCAAGACAACGAATGCCCGAGGTTGGATAGCAGGATTAAATTGGAATGCCGTACTTGCCACCAGACTCATCCATCTGGCACGCCACACGTTAGCCATATCTTCATAATCAAGCCAGCATAAAATAAAATAGCACCAGTTAGTATTTCCTAAAACGCACTTTTTTTAAGCTTACCAGGCGACGGAGCGCCACAAGCCAACACTTCAAGAAGTTGTGTAATGACAGATTCGAGTGCAAGTAATTGGATAGGTTCAGCTGCATCGTTCATTGTGTCAGGTGTGAGGGTAAATGCATTGGCATGAGACTTGTGTAGGCCAAACAAGAGTCGCACCTTGGAATCAGACACCTCAGTGAGAAGGAGTTGCAGCCTTTGGATATTCACATCAGATAAAGGCATCGAGGTACATAGGGATTGAATCATGTTGACCACCAATCCATGGACCGAGGCTCGTATAACTGTAGGACCAACACCAACCACCAGGGATACAATATGGAAAATTTCAGGTACATAGTTTTTCACAGGGCCACGGTTGTTGAATGACAGCATCAAGATGAATCGTATTAACACTGCAATTTCAGTCCAAGTCCAATGCTCAGTGAGAGATCGTGTAGGCTTGAAGGACGTTTTCTGGAGCACCTTGCGTAGACGTGAGATGACTTTACCACGCACAGCAACATTGGATAACGTCACAAAAGTATCGGCCATAGCTTCAGCTTGAGGAGATCCCACACCGTGTTCATTCGAGAATTGCACAAAAGAGTCCAGGACCAAGTTGAGTACGTCGTCAATCTTTCCAATCGTTTTCCATATCTTTGCTTGCACCAGTTTGTACATCTATTCAAAAAAAAAAAAAAAAAAAAGTGTTACGACATTATCATGTGGTTATTTCCATTTCATTAACCAGGTAATCACTTACATCTGTCCGTGCGACAGTAACGTCGATCAGTAGACGAATTACTTCTTTTGTCTTCACCAAATCAGGATTACTATCGTCACCAGCAGAGTGGCAAAATAGTGACAGATTAGGAAGCCAAGGTACCATATAATCCAGACACAGATAGCGCAATGATTCGTTCGATTTGTTAAAGCCTACGAAGCATTCACTGAGGAATTCCAAGGTCAAGTTAGCTTCAGCAGCAGCAATTTTTTCACTAATGCTAACAATAAAGGCAGAGCTATTGGCAGGTAAGCAGAGATCTAGTTTCAAGGAGATAACAAGGTAAGTAACAAAATATCAAGTCCTCCACCCTTTTCATTCTTACCCCTTGCATCCAATAGCTGTCGGCCCACATCAAAGTTAAATGTCATGCTGAGGGAATAGAGCAAGTTGTATGCCGCCAGTCGCAAGTTGGGATCGTCGCTGCCGATATTCAAAAGAGCCATATTCAACAAACGTCCAGGTACATCATTGGGTCGGATGTTTCGTTCAGATATGCTTGTTGGTTTTGACATTTCATACCTTCGTTTGCTGTGCCGAATTGCCTAATATCAAAACAAGTCATTAGTTGGGAGTCATGTTTGAAAAGATTACTATATAGTTGTCTTTTTTTCTTTCTTTCTTTCTTTTTTGGACTTACGCTGACCACCGTGTCTCGTTTTGGAGTTGACAAAACCAATTGTGATTTACCCTTGTTGTACTTGAAGCTGAATTCGTTTGCAAGAGAATCAGTCGCCCGACCAAAGGATACATCTTCGATTTCGGAGATATGGTAGACATCGTTCGTCACCATGTTGACGCCATATATGAGTTCTTGTTTCCGCACAGACATGACTTGTATATATTCAGAGCTGACTTTCAAGGTTACCGGGATGTTGAGTTTATACAGTGATAGTTTGTTGACAGGATAGAATACCGCGCTTTGTTCGGTGTCGAGGGAAGCTATGGATAAAGTATAAAGGTGTTAGGTAGGTACATTAGTTTTTCAGTTTTCATTTTTGATCTTACTTGTAGATTTAGGCAGGCGCACTTCTGATGGCAGGATGTATTCATGCAATTCTGCCAAAGTCACCGCAAATGTCATCCGTTTGCTTAGTTTGCTGGGGATAGGTTGGGTCAGTTTCTTGATGTATTTCCGTAAATAAGTGTTAGGATTGTATAGATGCAAAGCCCCCACATTTTCGAGAGAGTCAAAGGGTAAGAGTTGGATAATTTGGTTGATCCATTGGTTAGAGACTTCGTTGGAAGGTCCAAATAGAGTAAAATCGATGACAATTTCAAAAGGCTTGTTTGTTGCACGTTCCATGGTCTAAAAAATAAAAAATAAGTAAGTCAGCCCGAATTCTTTCCCCTATCTTTTTTTCCCCCCTACCTGTAGCATATGATATGTCAATAGTTCAAAGTCAATAGAGTCATTAGTCACATTGCGAGTGATAAAGTAGTATACGCGCCGACCTGCTTTGGAAGTACCACCCTCATAAAAGATGTTCTTGGATGCAATTGGTTCTACACTCCGATGACTGTTTCGACGCATGAATTCCGCATAGAGTTGATTAGAGGCGGCAAAAGTATAGCTTCGTATTCCACTGAATTCTTGTTTTGGAATTTCAGGAGGTCGACCCAATTGAGCTAGAAGATTAGAGAATTTGTCCAATTGTCGTTTACAAGTAGTCATAGCATCTTGATCAGCATGATTTCTGAGTCGCCGAGCAGCCAGATCGCGAGCGATTCGTTCAGTGTTGTCTGCTAGTACTCGATGAAGCATTGCATAACTTTTTTCATCCATTGATCGAGATTCTGTTTCATCCAAAGAGGCCGCCACATTTGTAGGTACGATCGATATTTCACGTAGAAAGCTTGTCACCTTGTAAATGTTGCTGGTCAAAAAGTCGTTGAGCACAATCATATAGGTTTCTTTGGCACCAAATAGTACGTTATTGGCGAGATTTTGAATCACCTTTGTCGCCATTAAATGTCCACGGCGCATTTCACGAGAAACGGTGGTCATGGGCTTGATTAAACCTTCGGATTCTGGAGAAACAATGGCAGGGCAGAAGAATCGCAAAAAGATAAACGCACCAACAGCAGTGTATTTGGCTTCGGGAAAGCGGCCACGGACGGACGTCAATATACAATGACACACTTCACGGAAGGACCTGAATAAGCAAAAAAGTTTCATGTTAGTAGGTTACCTTTGAGCATTTGAACATTGGTCTTACCTAGGAGCTTTATCAGCAGAGGCACATATTGCATTAAGAAGCATTTCAGTTGAAGAGACCACATTTTGTTTGTTCTTGAGTACATCTTCACCAGGGCCCACCTTGGTAGAGTCCAATTCATAGGTTCGTTCGTCAGGAGGTTTTTCGGATAGCTTGTGGAAGACAGGTTGCAAGACAGATTGGACATATTCAGCACCATTGGTTTTCGCAAAAACAGATAACAGTCTTGTTGCAATACTTGTTCGGCGAAAGAGTTCGGTTTCACTATCTGTAAAGTCAATATGATTTAGTGTAAAGAAGAAGACGAAGTGTATAAAAAGTTACCTGTGTCTTGGACTTCTTTTTCAATCACCGCTTTAAGTAGCACCATAATTTTTCCACGCGACGAAAAACTTGCCAGGAGGACATTGGCGACATCGTCAATTTCAGCAGCAGGACAGACATCGCATAAAGAGAGACTGATGTTCAAATCAGAATCTACAAGCATCTATATAATAGACAAAAAGAAAAGAAAAAAAGAGTTGAACGGATCAAATCCTAATTGTTCACCTGTTCGTACTTACATCCACCAGCTTTTCATAGCGATCAGTCATCACCGTTTCCGCCAAAGTTTCGAATTCCGTTCCTTGGTTTAAAATGTTGGTTAAAACTTGCATGAATGCTGTTCGCATGCGAGTATCTTCGTGGTATCCCATTGACAAAGAGTATTTTAAACCAGCATCCACGTTTGCGCTAAGGAGGTTTGACATGGCCAGAATGGTACAATCCTTGAGTGGTGCCAGATAGGTAACATTTTCCTTGTCCTATCATCAAAATAGAGGCACGGAAGAATTAGTCGTTTATTACCATTGTTTCTTTTTCCTCTTTTCATTACCTTGTTCACCATTGTCACTCCTTGTTTACGAACATGCTGAGATCCTGCTTCAATCTAATGTTCAAATAGAGTAAGTAACATAGTTAGTATGAGTT
Source organism: Chlamydoabsidia padenii (assembly GCA_025330725.1). Classification (NCBI taxonomy): domain Eukaryota; kingdom Fungi; phylum Mucoromycota; class Mucoromycetes; order Mucorales; family Cunninghamellaceae; genus Chlamydoabsidia; species Chlamydoabsidia padenii. The sequence continues at coordinate 16,612 of JAIWND010000085.1, read as the reverse complement.
TAATAAAGCATAGACTATGATTCATTTTACCTCGGACAATCGACACCGATTCAAAAGCTTCAAAAAGAATGAGAAGTACTTGTAAAAGATCCTGCTTTTAACTTGGGTAGAATCGGTTTCATGGACTGGATCGGAAGGCTGTAAGGGTAGTTGCTGAAGTAGACCAACAATCGTTTTCAAACATGCCAGGTCCAGATCCCGATGGTACTTGTCACCACGACTTGATGATATGTCGACATTAGTATCAGGATTCTATACAACAAGATAAATATTAATTAGTTGAGTGAGATGATAGTGTGATCCCTCTTTTTTTTTTTTTTTTTTTCTAGTATCAAATCCCTTACCAAAGAAAAGTCGCTAGTCCATTCCACGATGATTTCCAATAATTTGTTGCGTAGGCGAAATTCTTGCCGAATGTTGATCCTATCCTTTTTGGCCATGAGGACTTCGCATAAATGGCAAAATCGAATTTTCATTGTCAAAGCCAGTTGACTGTTACCAAGTTTGTTAAGATATTTTGCATATTGATCGATAAGTCCACCAAAGTCCACCGTAAAAAGGCTATCCACTGTTTCTTCCATACGATCCAGCACAAGTTTGAGTATACTAATAGCTTGTTCAACAAACAAAGTCCACACAGGATTGCACCGAGGGTCGCCATCCGATCCAAAGCATTTACCGAGCACCGTTTCCAAGTGACGAAACATGATAGGATACAATGCAGGCGATAAATCAGTCCCCAGAATATCCATCACCCATTCACGCACAATGACATTATCGCATAAAAGTAGATCAACCATTTCCATGACAAATCTGTCCACCATGATGGCAGGTTCAGAAGGAGAATTGAGGCGTAGCAAATGAGGAGGGTCGTTAAAAGATCGAGGACCAGGCGAGGCAGGCGAAGTAGGAGAAGCATCCGCCATCAAACAAATTCCACCCAATGATGCCAAGAAACCTGCATAGTTTTGCCATTCAGAAGACTTGTCATCATCTTGTCCATCCGTCCGATTGATCACGCTCGTTGTTTGTCGATTCGTACGCAGCTTGTCGTGCCATGCTTGAGCGCCCTTTTTCGAATCCATGTTTTCGTCTCTGGTTTCTTCATGAGGTCGGACGATGGATGGTGTCATATATTTGAATCGTTTCCACGCTTCCTCCCAAGCAGCCAAGTTCCCAGGAGCAAAATGAGACATCATTCGTAGTAAACGCCGAATTCGTTTCTGTTGAGATTTACGCCCAGTTATGATGCCAGTGTTGGAAGTCATTTCGATATAGATAGGTAGGTTTTCCACAATGGTTAGTGATGCCTGTCGGTTATCTTCGGTGCCTTCGGTAATATGGGCTTCGACGCAAAGATGACCAAAGCAAGTAATAGCAGCAGTACAGATATCAGTGTCAGCGGAGCAGAGTAGTACCAATAACGCAACTTCTAAACCAATGGATGCTTGGAGTCGTTCGCGTACATCAGAACCTTGTATGGTCATATCCTATAGCAGTAAATGAATGAGTACAATTTGATGAGTACAATTTGATGAGTACATTTTATTTTGCCCCTTACCTGGTGGAGTGTCAAAAAGTCATTTCGGCAAATCAAGAGCTTCTTTAAAAGGTCCAGTAGTTTCTTTAGATTTTCATTCCTTTCCCGGGTATCCAAGAGTTGTTTGGCTACAATAAACACGATTTGAGATGATATTTTCCAAAAGGCCATCATGAATTGGTCGTTATTCCCCCATTCCATGATAGCTTCCGAGGAGTGTAACTTGAAGAGACATTCAGCAGCAGCATCACGCACCACCATACAATTTTCCCGGAGACAATTGGCCATTGCCACCATGGTTGCCGCATTTTGTTCAAATCGATCCTCCGAGTCACCACGAATGGCCAGCATAGGGTCGTTCTGATAGAGTCGTAGGAGATCCAAAATCAAGTCCATTCGATCATTTCCACCATCGTTTCGTAGTATCACTTCCTTTTTTTTCTTGTCTGTGGCCGCGCTGATGATATTGTTTTTCCTGCTAGTAGTCGAGAGGCTGCTTGTTTCAGACTTGGCTGCAGCTTCACGGCTAGTTACGTCCAATAATAGTTTTCGGAGAGGACCACCCATCAGATCATAGAGAGCCGCCGACGTGGGATTCCAAGGTAGACCATATTCTTCGGATGTAATAGCAAGACAGGCCTTGACCAAGCTCATTTTAAACAAAGTCGGAGCACGTTCCGAAAGACATGCCGGGAAGAGGTTTCGCAAGACATGACGAGGGCTGAGCCGAAACATTGCCACCAAGCAATCTGCCAATATGCATCGCTGATCGATAATGATGCCGAGATTTGTGCCGAATCTATCAGGTGCCAGTTGTTGTTGGGTGTCGAATAATCTTTGCTTCAGTTCCATTTCAATGTCAGGAACAATATGGCGAAGAGCAATAGACATATCTTTAGGCACATAGGTGGCGGCTTTGCAAATGTCGACATAACATATAGCAGCAAGTTCAGCAGCAGTGCGACCAGCTTTGAGTGATGATCGAAGGGCGCCCAAGAATGCTGTCTAATGATAGTAATCAAGAGAATATTAGTCAGTTCCTTGTCTTCTTTTTCTTCCTTGTGATTACCTTTTTAGTATTGATACCGCGGCTTTCTGGTACTGTGGCAGCCAAGAGCAGGTCAGGACAAAGAATCAAAAGCAGTGTTTGTAAAGGCCAGAGGATCGCCTTCTTTCTTACCGAGTCCGCCAATGTGTTGCACATGTCGAATAATATTTCAGGACCATCTTCCAAACGTTTTTGGCTTTGACAAAGTCGTATAAATTCTGTAGGATAAGTTTCGATCCAACCCCATATAGCACGACGAAGCACCACGGCAGCCATCAGTTGAGAAGACTTTTTCAAGTGCAAGAAGGCAGTACAGAATTCTACATGTTCACAACCAAAAAAGAAAAAAAAATGAGTATTTCTATCCATTCACCCTATTTACACCCACACCCACATTGCTTACCGATAAGAATAGCACTGAGTCGTTTTGAGTTGAGAGCACAGCATTCCAACATTCGAAGATCAGCAAAATTCGGGGTTTCCTCCAATGTAGTGGTGAGATATAAAATTCGAGCCTTAATTTTGGCAAACACGATATGCCAATTGCTTGCGCTAACATAAAAGATGACCTTGCTGGCCGCCTTGTAAATATCGATGATCATATCTGTGTTAGTGCTGGAGGTGCTTGTTGATGTGTAGTATTCCGTCCGAGTAATGTTGGTTGTGTGAGAGGTGCCATTTTCCCGCTCCTCTATAAAAGACATTTGGTGCATAAATCGAGACATGATGGTGACAATGAATTTAGCCAAGGTATCATCTAAAGCCGGTGGATCTTCCAGGTCAGAGGGTAAAGCACCATCATTTGTTGATCCAGGCATTCCATTGGTTGTGTTGCTGTGGTTACTGCTAGTGTCTGACATGGTGTGGTTGGTTCCTGACGATTTGTTGGATTGTCGGACAAATTGCCAGTGGTGCTGCATACATCCAGCAAGCATTCGAAGGAGAAATAGTTGTGATTGGAGGATATCGTAAGGTATATATTCGTCGGTGATGGAAGGAGACTATTATAAATATATATATATGTATGATAGAGATGATGAATTACTTTTACCATCTGAATCATAAACGCCAAAATCCCGTGTTTACCTTGCATATATTTTCGATGACTGTGACGATCGTGCTTGCAATTGATGGTAGTCGATATTTGGAGAGATCAATGAGTGCAGCCACTATTAAAAGAATGAAAGAAATATATAATGTTAGTATTCTTGATGTTATAAACCTTCGGGTTAGTAGGTATATGTTTTAATATGACTTACTCCTATAGCATATGTGATAGCAGAGAAGTAAATAGACATAATTAAGACGTATTAGTATTAATGCATATTGTTACAGTGAGTCGATAATGTTTTACTTACGTTTGCTGGACAAGAGGATCGTTTTCTAGGGAGTCCAGTTTTTTGCCACTGTTGCTTGGTAGCTTGAAGGAGTGGGAGATGAGTTAATATTGTAAAAGTTTCTTTGTTCTTTATTCCTTTTTTCTTTTTTTTTTTCCACTTACACGGACAGTGATCCGATTAACCAAGCTAAGAATAAGCTTTGTGTCAGGACCCATGGTAAGCTTGTTTTCCTACAAACACACTTTTGAATGTCGGGATCAAGTGATAAAACCAAATGCTAATTTGACTAGATATCCAAAAGTAAAAAAGAGAATTACTGTTAATACACCTGCATCATCTTTATATGAAGACGTCCCCTGTAGAGTAATTAAAGGGGAGGAGGAATCAACAAGCCTGTTGTGTTATATTTTAAAGCGTTTACAAACGAAATATACTTGCCTCGATTGCTTGCCAAATATCAATAGAATGAAAGGCGAAGTATAATGGCAAATAAAAGGTTTGAAGATAAAAAAGGTGCGAAGAAGACAAAAAAAAAAAAAAAAAAAAAAAAAAAAGGAACAGCCAAATAAACTTCAGTGAATTTTAATTGACCAATCATATGCGGGCATTGATTTTTGCGGGTGACACCATTTCGAAATCCCGCCGTACAGAACACACGCAAGAATCGACATGCAGGAGTTTATTTTTGGTTGGCGAACGAGATTGACAAAAAATGAATAGGGAGACAAAAGGAGTAAAGGACATCCCTAGACAAGGAAAAGTAGAAAGAAAATACAATATCGAAAATAAAATACCTTTCTTTCGCTTTCTTCTTCTTTTCACTCTGTTATGTTTGATTTATCCTATTCCACTCCTCAAATTTGCCAAACACCAATATGCATACAAACAGCTGAGGCCATTAAAAAGGATTTGAATTTAAACATAGATCCGTGCACTGATTTCTATGAATATTCTTGTAAGTTGAATAGTGATGAAAAAAATATATATTTCTAGTATCTAAACTAACGTCTTAATATATATTATATGTAACGTCCGATAGGTGGAGGTTGGATAAGTAATCATGAGTTGCCACCAGACCGTTCTGGTAAGAATGGGAAAGCATAATTTACAAAAGCGGGAATTCAATTTTATTTAAAAGCCATTTTTCCTGATTTCGTCTTTCTTTCCCTTATTTTTATCTTATAGACACTGGTATACTTAGCGATATACAATACAACAACGAACAAATAATATACGACATTATACGAGGTACCTATGATGACTTTACCAGAAAAGTATTGGATGACGCCAAACCTTTATTGATTGAACAAGACATTGATCGATCCAACTTTGATACTGTGCAGGCCTACTACAATACTTGTATGGATGAAGACACCTTGACTCAATGGGGCCCCTCTCTTGTTTATCCGGCATTGGCACAATTCAAGAAGAAAACTGACCTCACCGACATTCTGACATTCTCTTTTATAAAGGGGGAGGAACCTCTCTTTTCAACATTTGTTGGCTCTGACAGTAAAAATCCCGCTGTTAAAGTCATCTCAATAGACCAACCTGGCCTCGTTGCTCCCTCCAAGGAATATTATAAAGACAAGGCGGTTATGGAAAAATATCGACTTGGTCTTGTCAGTCTCTTGGAATCTATCGTTGGGAAAAAGGTGAACAACAAGTCGATACAAGAAAGCAGGCGTGTGAAATTTGCTCTTTTGACAAAGGCTGAAATCGAAACCAGTGTCAAGCAATTTATCGAAATGGAAACCATTCTGGCTGGCTTATTTATGGAAGAGTAAGTACATTCCATTCCCCCTCCCCCTTTATTATGTAACTAACATTGCCCTTTTATTTTGTTTTGATAGGGAGGTTCATAGTGACGCCAAGGTCGGCTACAATCCAAGGTCCCTGGCAGAACTACAAACAGCCTACCCTTTTGTAGACTGGAACAAGTTTTTCAAACAACTAATCCCGAACTCAATCCCTATGCCAAGTACTGTGGTGGTGGCCGCCGTACCTTACTTTGATGGTCTCTCACGCTGGTTCAAGCAATCCCAAGATAATAACCTCGATCTCCTCAAGAACTACTTTATGGTGCGATACATTTATGGCAAATCATCTCGACTAGACCCTCAATCTGGATATCACAAGTATGCAATCAGTAGAGGAATCTTTAGTGGTGTCTACACCAATCCTCCCCGCTGGCGCCATTGTTTATCAAGCACGACTGAAACATTTGGGAAGATTCTCGCTAGATACTTTGTGATGGTCAAATTTGGTGGTGAAGGCAAGCGGAAACGTATATATGACTTTTTAACTCTAATTCATCACGCTTGGGAAAGAAGACTAAAGACGCTGACTTGGTTGGATCAACCTACTTTGGAAATGGCGCTCGACAAAATATCTAAAATTACTCAACTGTCCTCTTACGGCGTGGGTGATCCTGATACACGCTCACCGTCATCACTTGAATCTCACTACCGTGGTCTCATGGTTAGTAGTAATATATACTTCAAGAATGCGGAAAGGGCGGATCTTTGGTGTATCAACAAATCATGGGAAGAACTGTTAAAACCTTTGGACAAGTCTAAATTCGATATGGATGCAATGTCTGTAAATGCATATTACTCGTAAGTTGAAAAGTATACTTGATAATAATGATGATGATATCATTTAATTACTTACTCTCATTTACTTTTTTTTTTTTTTAATATGATAGGCCTTTTGAAAATCAAATCGCTGTAGCTGCTGGTATTGTATCTCCACCCTTCTACGATGATCAGGTCCCTGATTACTTGAATTTTGCTGGTCTGGGGTTGGTGGTAGGACATGAAATTACACATGCCTTTGATAAACAAGGTCGTTTGTTCAATGGTGATGGGAAATTGGATGATTGGTGGACACGGGCTACTGAAAATCAATTCAATGAAAAGAGCAAATGCTTCATCAATCAGTATTACAACTTTACTATCACGGATTCGAATCAAAAGATTTATCACACCAATGGAAATGTAAGTATCTTTTACTAATCTTATATATAACCACTAACATGTTCTTTTGATTTGGTGGTAGATGACTCTTAACGAAAATTTAGCCGACAATGGTGGACTTGCTGTAGCCTACGATGCGTATCAACAGTTGACAAAGACTCGACCACAACAATATCTACCGAATTTGGACCTTACTCCTGATCAACTGTTTTTTGTCAATTATGGTCGGGCGTGGTGTGGAAAGCAAACTACAGCATATAACGTTAATCTGGTAAGTCAAGTTGTCTAATGGGTATGTATGCCACCTCAATAACACATATTTACTTTTATATCTTTATAGATATTGTCTGATGAGCATGCTATACAAAAAGCACGCATCAATGGTGTTGTCCAAAATCTAGATTCATTTGCAAAACACTTCAAATGCCCTGCTCAATCACCCATGAATCCATCGACAAAGTGCTCTGTATGGTAGCCCCTCTCCAAAGCGGGGTTTGAATTTATTTATTTTACCCTCAAATAAAATACACTTTAACTAAAAACTCGTATTCGTTTTCCTTCCCTTTTTAATCCTAATTGTCTTCATGTCCACAACCATAGATGTAGCTTGCTTCTCTGATCCCAAGTTTGACGCCAAAGACTGGATCAATGCGTCATTCCGTCCACCCAACGACAACGATGATACCACCACAACAAACACGATTGAACAAGAAACAGCGACCATGATCACCAAATTACAGCTAGCCAGCGAACAAGCGTCTCGACAAGTTGGCCAACTCACTGAACAAGTCATCAAGTCCATGCCTCATATTCTTTACGAAGTCAAACTCATCACCGAAGATGTACGAGCAACACATGAAGGAATACAAAAGGTCAAGGAAAACATGGGTGGAGTTGATCTAGGGACAGATGGTGCACTCGACAAACTACGACAACTTCATCTTTGCAAAACCCGTATGGAAGACTGTCTATCTGCTTTGATGGAAGCTGAAAACTGGAACAATCTGGAATCCGAAGTCAGTAAGGTCATGAACAACAATGACTTTGAAGGGGCGGAATCGCGCTTACAAGATGCTCTCTCTTATTTGGCAACCACTCACCAACAAAACCCATGAATACCCCTTCCCCTCCTCCTTTAGTTGTAACTTTAATCATTGCCTTTATTGAAAACATATAAATAAAGTATACTTGTTATGTTTTAATGTCTTAAAAAATGTGATGTTTAGTAGGAAGTTTGTTGATACCAGTGGCATACTTTGAATACTCCTACAGAACAGAGCGGGTAACTTGAATTTTTCGTCGAATAAGCGGAGGATGAAATATCAGTTAATATTATGTGGAAAGTATGTGGTTTCCTTTTATTTTTCACTTACCGTTGGCCGAAGCCCCGTACCCATCCCTCTCAAAGGAGGGTTGCCAGCCATATTCTCATTCCAAGGATTGACCAACATGTTGTTGTTGTTTGTTAAAGGGGTGGGCATCCCCAAGGAAAGTTGAAAAGAATTTATATACAAAGCTCTTTTATATGATATGAAAAAGAAAAAACCAGATGATCAAAACCCATGCATTGTCAAATTATAATAATCTTAAACAGGATATTGGCCATCATAGTTCGCATTAATGAGATGAAGCCTATAGGAAGCCATTGGGGCTATTCCCTACTCTACAGAACAATGTCGGGGTTTGAAACCATTGGATCATGCAAAGACATCATTAAATCAAGACATATTCTATCTGACTACTTGGCAGCAAAAGATAAAAGAAGTAAAAATGACGTTGATTTTTATACTGGATTAGACAAGTTCATTTATCCAGTGAGAGTGGATAGTTAATACAACAACACCTAATGTATCCCCAACAAAATGTTCCCTAAAGCCCATATATATATATATATATATATATATATATATATTATAAAAATGCTGATTGGTTTTTATTGAATGGATTAATATCAAAGTATGAATGAATAAAACAAATGATGAATGGGATCTATAGTGGTCAAGAAGTGTATAAAATGAGATTATGGAAGTGAGGGAGGATGAGAACTAGACTAATTCTTTTTGATGCGACCAATTAGGATTTCCATTTGAGTGGCCAAGTTGGGTTGTCCATTCTTGTTCTTGGCGAGCATTTTACCACGTTCCTTGTTTCGGTGTTGATAGTATCGTTTACGTTCACCCAGTTTCGCTTCCCGTTCCTGTTGTTTTGCTAATCGTTCTTCTTCAGTCAGTCGTTTTCGCTTTTGTTGTTCTTCCAATTGTGCCTTGAACGGATTGGGTTTATGTCTATATTATTAATGAAATGATTGTTAGTAGGTCAAGGTGTTCATATCGTATCCCACTTACGTCTTGGTATCGTCTTTTTTCTGTTTCTTTGATTTCGGCTCACTATCGTCGTCGTCGTCATCTGAGGATGATGATTCTTGTTGATCCAAATCATACACAGGTTCCTCCTTTTCGGGTGTTTTACGCTTGGTGGTGCCTGATTCGTATTCCACCACGTTTCCGTCTTCATCAATGGTTTTTTCAAAGATCTATTACAATCATACAAGTGAGTTTTAACTCATGATTCATTTTTTAATACTTACTTGCTTAACATAATCAGGAGTATCGTCATCACCATGTTCTTTTGCCAAAGATTTGTAATATTGACTTTTAACAGACATCTTGTGAATCAGTTCTTGCTTCTTTTTCTTGGCTAGATTTCAAGTAATAAAAGTTAAATTCAAACAACATTATCAAAACAGCAAGTTCAATATAGTTACCTCGGCGTTCCAAGGATGTCAAAGGTTTAACCTTCTTGTTGATCGGCTTTTTGTTTGGTGGCATACTGTTGTGAAGAGGTTGGAAGGATTTAAAAAAGGAAAGGAAAGAAAAAGAAGGAGGAAGAGAAAAATTTGATTTTTACCGTCAGAACAGTCTTCGAGAATATTAAAACCCCGACGGAAGTCAACGTGTTCAAATCAGAAGATCCCCAGTTACTTGATTGTGTGTACTATAAAAGATGAGCAAGACAGATATAGGATAAAAAGAAGCAGATCCCAATTTTTGCAGCAAGTTGACTTGTGTACATAAATGAGGATCGTCATATGCTTATTAGACGATTTAACGATTACTGCATATATTGATTGACTGGCGTAAAAGGAGTAGGGTAGGATTAAGTGATGGAACGTTTGCAAGAGCCGCATGTATTAAAGCCAAGCAGTTTTCCTAAACAATGATAATGTACAATATGATTAGAGAAGATGTTGGTGTTTTGTTCATTGATGAAAAGAACTTGTATGCAACTATTGTGCTGATTCCAATGGGAAAGTTGATTCTTGCATGCAGCCAATAGGGCGTCGAGCGGCATTTCAAAAATCATGTGCAGAAAAAAAAAAAACATGATGTCAAGACTTTTTGATGCATACAAAAAAAAAATTTTCAGTGATTCACCTTATTATTCCTTCTCTTTCCCCTATCTCTCACTCTTTTTCTTTCTTTCTTTCTTTCTTTCTTTCTCTTCTCTTTTTTTTTTATTTTTTTTAAAAAAAAAGATACTTCTCAACTAATCTTTACATCTTTGTACTTTTATTCTTAACCTTTACCTTCCCTATTTACCTACCTTATCACTGTACTTGTAAAAGTAATTACTCAATCACCTTACTGTAGAACACGTATACTTTTGTATTATTTTGTCTCCCTTTGTTTGTATGAAACTTACTTTGAATACTCTCTGAATGACCAATCAGTCCTTCTCTTATGTACATCCTTGTGACTCCTCCTTCTACTTGAACAAAATGCTTAATGACGAACGGAACGAATCTGGCTTGAACGTAAGTCGACTCTATAAAATATACGTGGAACATTACTAACTCTTTCACTTTGATGTTTTTTGCTTTTTAGAACTTGAACGTGGAAAATCAAAAGGTCGCCAGGAATCAACCTCATCACCACCAGCAGCGTCCTTTACTATTGAACAACAATCCAGTCAATCTTTACGAATATCAACATATTGCTCCTAAAGACTTGCCTCATTCCGACTCTTCTAATCGATACTCACCTTCCACCACCAAGTTTGCTCATTCTTCACACTCAGTACCAAGCTCACGAAGGAACTCGAACGAAAAGGACAGCAACGGCACCACCAATACAAAACAGTCTCTGGAATCATTATTCAACTCTAAACTTCAACTGGGACCTACAGATCAAAAGTAAAACCACTGATATAGTCCTCTCCCCCTTATTTATCAATCACATACTAATCGGATCTCTCTTATATATATATATATATATATATATAGCATGCCTTCTATACCCGATTCAAATGCTTTTTTCCATCAGGATGGCTCCTTTGGACAGTCAAGTCATCGATCTCCTTTGGCAACTATTGATGGTAAATCAAGGCATCTGTCTCAGCAGTCATCTACTTTAGCAGATATGTCAAGCACTCACATATCCAATGCAACTTCGGAAGGTATCATGTCCTCTTTTGCTTTTGATCATGATAATCCAGGTAATAAACCATATTCTTAAAAACAGTATCTTTGGTTATACTAAACAAGTTTTTCTCTTTGTTTACTTTAGGCGCGAATCCTATCTTTCACGACTCTCCTCATTTGTCACAAAATTACCCTGTGTACCAACACCAACCTACTTCTTTTGTCACACCCAACGATTACAGTGATCTGGTAACTTGGACTATCATTTGTTTACTACAAGACTTGATTCACTAACTTGCCCCTTTCTCTCTGTCTCTCTTTGTATTTTTATGCTCCAGTTTACCATGCAAAAAAACCCTGCACGCCATAACAAAAGCCTGGAATCTTTGCGCAGCAAATCATGGACGCAGTATCTTGACCAACCCACCACCACCAACGGAGCGTTTCTTCATCGGACACTCAATAATGGAAACAACTCGATGGAACCATCAGGATTTGAAGATTATCGACTACCACCACCAGTCAACGGCAGAATGAACTATGTGACGGCGACAGAAAATGCATTTTACAATCCTGCACCACCTCGACGATCTTCTTATGGATGGCAAAACTCTGACTCTAATCGGTATCAAGGTTTCTCACCTGACTTGACTGGGATCAAGAATCGACTCACCACATCACAATCTCATTCTGACTTGAGGGGGTTTGGAATCACTAACAGCAATAATAAACAGCACATTACTGGATCATCGGCAGCAGCTTCATTTGGGTTTTACAATGGTTCCTCTGATGGAATGAGTGATGGAAACAACAATGATCAGCCACTGCCTCTTTGTCAGCAATACATCCAATTCGGCTATTGCTCAATGGGTGATCAATGTCAGTACGTCCATCCAGTCTTACCTACATCTGCGAATGAAGTGCCGACCTCATCACCCCATCAACACCGTTCACCAACATTGAATCCTCTCCATCCTTCTTCAACAACGGTCTACTCGACTTACCCGATGAATCCACTCTTCAACTCATCAGCAGCCCTTCTCAACAACAACTCGGGTATGCCTCCTTCAACAAACACTTCTCCTTCTCTGCCTGTATTCCCCGTCGGTGCTTCGTCCTCTGTCTATGGTCGTGCTAATACTGTCATGCCTTTCCAACCGGGTCTTGCTCCACATCAACAACAACAACAACAACAACAGCAGCAGCAACAGCAACAACAACAACAACAACAACAACAGCAGCAGCAGCAACAGCAACAGCAACAACAACAGCAACAACAATATCGTCGACCTTCTTCTAGTGAACAAGATAGTAGTCGCTTTATGAATGCCAGCTTGGATGACTTTACTGGACATTTATATGAACTAGCCAAGGATCAAAATGGATGTCGCTTCTTACAACGTAAAATTGAAGACACCTCACAAAACAACAACCGAGCCATCCTAGCTATATATGAAGAAATCCACGGTCATTTTGTGGAACTGATGACAAGTAAGTTGTATTTTTTTGACTTTATGTATACTGTCAAGTTTACTGACTCTTTTTATTTATCCATGATCTATAGACTCATTTGGAAACTACTTGTGCCAAAAATTATTGGAACGATGCAACAATGAACAAAGAAACAAAATTATCGAAATTGTAGCGCCTGACATTGTCAATATCTCTTTGAATATGCACGGAACAAGGGCGGTACAAAAGCTTATAGAGTTTTTATCAACACCTGACCAAGTAAGTGAACCATCCTTTTGCTCTCTTGATCATGCCACTAACTTTTTATGCATTTTTCATTTTATAGATTCATATGATCACATCAGCATTAAACCCAAGTGTAGTGCCTCTCATCAAGGATCTAAATGGAAATCATGTTATTCAAAAATGCCTGCATCGACTCTCGGCGGAACATCGACAATTTATTTATGATGCTGTCAGTGACAAATGTATACAGGTGGCCACTCACAAACATGGCTGTTGTGTCCTTCAAAGATGCATTGATTATGCCTCGGCTGCTCAAAAGGTAAAAAAAAAAAAAAAAAAAAAAAAAAAGGGGAAAAGGAAAACAAGATCAGGCTAACTGTATATTAATTTTAGGCTCAGTTGGTTGAGGAAATCACCCGCCATGCTCTTCCTTTGGTTCAAGATCCTTATGGAAATTATGTTGTGCAATACGTATTGGATCTTGGTGATCCTCATTTCTCTGATGGACTTATTCGACGGTTTGTAGGTCATACTTGTTATCTCTCGGCACAAAAGTTTAGCTCTAATGTGATTGAAAAGGTAAAGAAACTCCCTCCCCTACGACTTTTTGTATATTAACCAGTTGATTTTATTATATGTATATAATAGTGTATCCGAGTCGCTTCACCGGAAACCCGTAAACTATTGATCGCTGAATTCATCGACCCACCTGCTATGGAAAAGTTACTTCGGGATTCTTTTGCCAACTATGTGATTCAGACTTCTTTGGACTGTGCAGAGGTGGATCAACGTGCAGAGGTAATATAAGAAAGGTTATCACCCATGACAATTAAAAAACTAATCACTCTTTTTGTCTAGTTGGTGGATTGTATTCGTCCCTTGTTAGTTTCTATCAGAAGCACTCCTTATGGCAAACGTATTCATGGCAAAATCTTCCGTGATCAAACACGTACAACATCACAACAACAAATACCTTTCTATCCACAAGCACAACGACCTCAACAGACATCTCAGAATAATCGACGATCATTCAACTCGATATACTCCAATACATCGGCCTAAAAATGTCTCTCTCTGGGGTGGCGTTGACGACAGTTGTTATTGTCTTTTATTTACCAATAGTATCTAGCTTGTATATTCCTTTGTATGTTTTTTATAGTCTTCTCTTATATATATTGTTTACTATTGTGTTTTTACTCATCTGTTACCATTTATACTCTTTACCAACCAATCTGTACTTTTTTCTTTATTTTTGTGTCATGTGTATCATTTGTTTTAAATAAAAATACCTTTTTTATCTTTATCTTGTTAAAATGATGGAAGTGGGGATGGTGTATATAGTGTGTATGTGTGGTCCATCATGTTAGCTGGGTGAAAAACAAAAAGACAATGGAAGACTAAGAAAAGTATTTATCAAGTGAATACAGCTTTGTAAATTCTTTTCAACTTTCATTGGGGATGTCCACCCCTTTAACAAACAACAACAACATGTCGGTCACTTCTTGGAATGAGAATATGGCTAGCAACCCTCCTTTGAGAGGGAAGGGTACGGGGCTTTAGCCAACGGTAAGTGAAAAAGAAAAGGAAACCACATACTTTCAATAATACCAACTGATATTTCATTCTCCGCCTATGCGGTACCCTCCGATCATGCAAAAAAAAAAAAACGCCCTTGATGCCCGATTTCAAACCCCGTCCATCCACGGACTTTGTCAATGTAAAAGTCTAATTAATCTAGTTTTTATTATTATCATTGAGTAAAAGCTGTAATTAAAATTAGAACTAATCTGCTATTTCCCCCAGAAGCTAAGTAAGCTTTTTTGTTCACCAGATGCCTTTTTTGTTGTTGAAGATTTCTTTGGTGCTGGTTTGGCCTTTGGTGCTTCTGGTTTACTTGGTGCCGAGACTTCAGCATCCACTTCTTCCCATTCCCATACATCTTCGGTCACTGTATTTAAAAAAAAAAATAGAGAGGCAGACGAGAGTTTTCAATTAGTATACTTCATGTTCCATAATGGTTTTAACTTGCCTAAGAATCCCCGATCGTTTCTATATGTTTTCTTCTTTTGCACTTTGCGTCGAATTTTCCCTGGAGTTGTCGTTTCTTCTACATAAAAAATGGAATGATTAGATAACCCATTCACCCTTTACTTTTTTTTTGGGGGGGGGCGTTTACCTGGTTCCTTATCTTCTTTCACATCATCATATTCAATATTGTCCGGAGAAGGTGAAGCAGTTTTCATAGAGTGATCATCATCTTCTGGTTTTTGTTCTGATGTGTTTGTCATGTTTTCATCCTCGTCGTCGTCGCTGAAGATGTCGCTCACTTGTATTTTTGCGGATCGTGCCAGGCGAGCATCCAAAGCTTCTTCGTCTTCAGATTCTTCGTCATCGGATACTATTAACCCCTCCCCCATTAGTTTACTATTATCATGGTTTTCTATCTTTTTTTTTTTTTTATTTTTATTTTTCAAATAAAACTTACTTTGGATTGATTTGACCTTTCGAGAGGGTGATGGTGATGGTGATCGTTTCTTTTCCACGGCGACTTTCTTTTTGGGTGTGGCCTTTTCAAATGATAGTGTCCCCTTTCGCTTAGCAGGAATTTGAGTTGTAGCTGTTGATGGTGTAGGCTACAGATGATGATGATGATGATGATAAATCAAACTACGTCAGTATGTAAGTCATGTTTCTATTCTTCTTCTACTAGTCTACCTTCTTTGTGATGTTTGACTTGCTAGAGATGTCTTTGATTGATGCTGAAGATGTGATGGAAGGTGCTTTGGGTGCTGGGGTTGTAGTAGTGGTCGTAACTGTCTTTGTTCCAGATTTAACAATTGATATCGAGTCATTTGATATCATCCCATTCCTAAATAAAGCGTTCAAAAAGATTGGTTAAAGCAATATATAGTTGTTATTGTCGTTTCATAACATACTTCACCCTGTCTTCAATAGTAGCGTCAACCATATCTTTGTGAACGGTCACCAATACAGATAGATCCTATAGATATAAGCAGGTGAATAATTTAGTTTTTTTTTCTTTCTGTAATGGACTTACCTTGGGTTTACATGGTAGTAAGCTGTAAACATGGACACCAGAGAGTTGCCGGTATAGTTTTTTCGTTTCTACCAATAAGGATTAAAATCAATACCATTCGATCCCTCCCCCTTGAATACTTTACCTTCAAGATCGTCTTGATTCACCAACCGTATAGCAAAGGAATTGTCGACCAAGGTCCCCGAAAGGTAGTAGATAACAACAACACTACGTTGTCCTAATGAGTATTGGTACAAAGCCCTAATAAAAAAAAGACCCCCCCCTCCATATTAGTAAATGCTTTCATTCAAATACACTATTTAGTTTCTTTACTGTTTTGCGGTGTTAACATGAATGTTCAATCTTCTAGCCAGTGATCGGTAAGTGACCTACACAAACAAAGAGAGAGAGAGGTAAGGAATCAATATGCATAGAGTTGAAAAACAACAATGTTTTCTTTCATACTTACTGGGGTTTTCTCTTGAAGTACCGTGGTGTCGAGGTAGTCTTTGTAATCCATAGTTTTCTTGACAATACTAATTAAAGTAAAA
>JAIWND010000084.1:0-23834 GCA_025330725.1 Chlamydoabsidia padenii | reverse complement strand
TCGGGTGAACAACATCGATACTTTTGTAGTACAGTTCCAGCTGGCGTGTCTACTTCTCAACATCAAGGACTTTGTACATATGTTGAACATGCCATTGAGGCCCCATCACTCCTTGTGGGAACAGACAGGTTTCGACTTTGGTGGTATTACTGCTCTTGGTTCATCGGTAGAAGTAACGGTTAACATCGAGAAAAAGATAGAGGATGCCAACAGTCTACAGAGGCTCCAAGAGCAGTTCCTTGGTATGAGCGTTGTAGACAATCCAGTTGACGAGGATGATATGGTTGATGAAGCTAGTGATGGTACATATGAGGTAGAACGTATCTTAGGTCACAAAGGTTCATCGAGGCATAGAAAGTATCATGTCAAGTGGAAGGGATACCCAAGGTCAGAGAGCTCCTGGGTTCGTGCCTCAGATCTTGATGCTGACGAGTTGGTAGAGAAGTACTGGGAGGAGCACAGATCGTGATTCCTTTTTAAAAGCATACGTGAAAGAACATACTGTACTGTGGCATTATCGGATCCCCGCGTAGGGCTAGTTTGTTATACATTACGTTACATCTTCTGTATATGTATGTTACTTATATCTTATGCATAAAGTATAGTATAGTATATAAGATCTGACCTTACGCGGGGAATCTGGAACCGCCATGATGAAGACTGGTCCCTGCGGAGGTACTGTGGGTGACTATTATCTCATCAGGGTCATGTTAGGAGGTATCATAGATGACTATTATATTATCAGGAGCATATATATATATAAAGATATTATAGAGTAAGATATGGTTCTTAAAAGGTAGATACTCATGTTGCATCTTCCCACTCGACGGAGACCCAGAAAAGTACTTGGACATGTTCATCCAAAAGGTTCCCCGCAATCTCCGTCGAGTGGGAAGATGCAACATGAGTATCTACCTTTTAAGAACCATATCTTACTCTATAATATCTTTATATATATATATGCTCCTGATAATATAATAGTCATCTATGATACCTCCTCTGTCAAATCCAACCCATGTTTCCATAGGAGGAGTTGATGCGAGGACATTGCGGCCGATGTGATCCACCGGTCCGTATCCCCTAACGTGACTGCCCAATGTTGGGTCCAGAGTGTGTTTAGGATAAGTCCCAATTGTTGGAGTAGCTTTTTCGAGTCGTGGATCTTTTCTTTTGAAGTAGGTATGTCTTGGAAAGTGATTGTCGTATACGGCAGTAGTTTATTTTTATTTTATTTTTTATTGAAGTGATTGATCTCGAAGTGAGCAATCAAGTCAAGTTTTTATTTTTATTTTTTCAGGAACCATACAAGTATATCCGTATGGTAACACAGTAGTTGAAGATGATCACATTCGGACTACGAATGTGGGGGCTTAACTGATGGGACAAACACTTATTAGAGATAGAAAAACAGTAACAGACTTTTTTTCTTCTTCACTTGAATAAACAAGCTCATTACGTCTCGTAATCACGTCCCATATCACAGTGATCTTAGTCCATACATTTGCAAGAGTAACTTCAGTTAAGCCTCCTCGGAGTAGTGCTTGTGTCCAAAATTCTTTCTTCCTTGGGCAGCCTACCACCAAGTGATGATCATCTTCTAAAGCAGAGTGACAAATTGTACAAGTCGAAGAAGCAACGAGGGTTCGTATATACTTTGATAATCTAACTCTGCTTGATAGCTTTTCTATTAGAATTCGCCACCAGAAGTTTCTTACTTGGTGCGGGATGTTCAAAGACCAAAAAATAGACCAATGTTGGGGTGACAATCTGTACCTGAGTGGGAAATCATAAGGCGGTTTGGCAGAGGGTCTTGGTGTATCTTGCTCATACCAGTATGTTCGAATAGCTTTTGGCGATGCTCTATACACGACGATTGGTGGCTTCGATTTCTTAGTCACTGGCATAGTCCAATGTTGTAACAGTTTGTGAAGAATAGGTCGCTTTCGTTCAGTCAAATTGGATCTTTGTGTTAGTAAGTTATCGATCATAGGAACCAACTTGGATTTGTTAAGACATAGTGTCGTATCAGGCATTACTACCCAACTGCGAAATTAGCTTCTATGAAACTTGACGACTAGAAATAAAGAATCTGACCCTCAAATAAAGTCTCACATACTTAAGGTAGCATGAGTAATGATGATTTAACTTCCGCTCCCAGAAAAAAAGGAGTCAGGAGACATTTCAAGGTACGATCGCGTTTAGTAATCGATGATATGAAACCAAACCTATTAAATACTACTTCTTCTTTTCTTCTTCACAATTAAGATCTTTGGTACAATCTTTTACCAATTAAAAAGTTTTCCTTCAACGAAGAGGAACAGCAGTCAGATCTATGGGATCTATGCATCTTTCCATTGGTGCCGTGTTAGCCAGTTAGAAATTTATCAACGCCTATATAAGCAGCAGTAGTTTGTCTCCTCTATTATGTTCATCACTTTTTTATTATTCATTCTTTAAACAACATAAAAATAAAGGGTAATAACAGTTCTCGTTTATTTTTGTGTTCTTCCCTACCCTATATACTTCACGAAGTCGGTGTATATAGTTTTTTGTAGAATATACGTGCTTCGTTCAAGATTTCACTGTTGTCGTATATAGTGCTGTTCGTCCTAGATGATTTGAGAGATGTAATAGTCTGTTGCATTGTTCGCTGTTTTATGACTCTATAGAAATACTTGTTGTTTCTTTCCCCCTATTCATGCCATCGTGTTGCTGACCGTAGTAAGAGTTGTTGAGTTTGCCTTTCGATCAACTCACCTAATTCCGTTTCGATCGTATCCAAGGTTTTTGAGGTCGAGTGTCTTGTTGGTTGTTGGCTGTCTTCTGTTGTGCTTGAGGCTTTCATTAACAAGTCCCTATCGTTTTCGAGAGACTGAATTTGTGCCTGTACTGAATGACGGGAATGAATGCTGTGATTTTTCGCTGATAACTGTATTGTCATTTTCAACGTTTCCCATGCTTCCAAATCGTCTTTGTGCTCGTCGACGTTGTCGAAAAAGAGATCTAGTATGTGCTGCAGTAAGTCGACATAAGATGAATCCGATGACAACACCACTCTACAAAAAAAAAAAAAGTCTAACTGACCACTTTGATCACGTCACTACCAGCCAACCAAACCGAGCTTTAAAAATGCAATGACGTTGTCTTTGCCCAATCAAAAGACGGCGTTATTTGAATTCCAGCCAATCAGAAGGGCGGAAACCTTATTTCGCTAGGATTTTTTTTTCTTTACATCGTCAAACTTTCTGCCACAAAAGGCGAATCACCATAAAAAGGAACAAAACGTCAACTTAAAAAAATTAAAAAACAATTAAAAAAAATAAAAAATATACTAAATTATTAAAAACAAGTAAAATTTTAACAAAATGTTAACACAAAAAATTAAAATATTAAAACAAAACTTTTATAAAATCAAAAAACAACAAGCCAGTCAAAAACAAAGTAAAACTTACCAAAGAAATTAAGTGAGCTCTGAAGCCTACGTTCTAACAAAATAAAATAAAATTTTAAATTTTACAAAAACTATTCCATGTAAAATAAAATTTAGCAAAAACAGTTAATTTGAAACAAAAAAGTTTTAGCAAAGGTATAAAATTAATCATTTAACTCATAAAAGTATTTATTAAACAAAAAATGCAAAAACTAAAATACATCTAAAATGTTATTTTTGACATTATTATAATATTGTTAATATTTTTTAAAATATGTTTAATTACAAAATTAATTTGTAAAATTTACAATTTCAAAGCAGTTATTAACGAATAAGGTCATGATTTTTGTTAAATTACTATTAATAAAATATGCTATTTTTAATTTTTTAAAAAACATTCTTATTAATGCACCATTTTTTTTCATTTATACACAAAATAAATTTTATGATTTCATCATTTGCAAAAATTGTAATGTTATTATTGATTAGTGTAAAATACGTGTTGTTATTTTTCACAAAAGAAGGAATATTGGTTGAGTTGCTAAAAGTATTTTTTTTTTGAAAAATATCAATCAGGAAATTTGAAACTTACTTTTAGCAAGTCAACCCCATTCCTTCTTTTGTGAAAAATAACAACACATATTTTACACTAATCAATAATAACATTACAATTTTTGCAAATGATGAAATCATAAAATTTATTTTGTGTATAAATGAAAAAAAATGGTGCATTAATAAGAATGTTTTTTAAAAAATTAAAAATAGCATATTTTATTAATAGTAATTTAACAAAAATCATGACCTTATTCGTTAATAACTGCTTTGAAATTGTAAATTTTACAAATTAATTTTGTAATTAAACATATTTTAAAAAATATTAACAATATTATAATAATGTCAAAAATAACATTTTAGATGTATTTTAGTTTTTGCATTTTTTGTTTAATAAATACTTTTATGAGTTAAATGATTAATTTTATACCTTTGCTAAAACTTTTTTGTTTCAAATTAACTGTTTTTGCTAAATTTTATTTTACATGGAATAGTTTTTGTAAAATTTAAAATTTTATTTTATTTTGTTAGAACGTAGGCTTCAGAGCTCACTTAATTTCTTTGGTAAGTTTTACTTTGTTTTTGACTGGCTTGTTGTTTTTTGATTTTATAAAAGTTTTGTTTTAATATTTTAATTTTTTGTGTTAACATTTTGTTAAAATTTTACTTGTTTTTAATAATTTAGTATATTTTTTATTTTTTTTAATTGTTTTTTAATTTTTTTAAGTTGACGTTTTGTTCCTTTTTATGGTGATTCGCCTTTTGTGGCAGAAAGTTTGACGATGTAAAGAAAAAAAAATCCTAGCGAAATAAGGTTTCCGCCCTTCTGATTGGCTGGAATTCAAATAACGCCGTCTTTTGATTGATCAGAAATGACGTCATTGTAATTTTTAAGCATCCCCGTATTTCGATGTCGTGGATCCAAAAGCTTCTTTTCCGATTCAAAGGCTCTTTCGCTTAAAAAACACTTTTCTGACCGGATAAACTTTTAAGCGCATAAAATCGAATCAAACACTTCACTCTACATACAACACTATCAAAACATATACACCTTCAACGTTATCTTCCTCAGAAGTATATCACATTTGGAATTTTGAGCAAAAAACAAGACTTTTGTTACCATGACGATGCAATGGAGAGACATCGTTGCCAAAGGGAACAATCTGAAGATTCCCACAAATCGTAGCAGACGAGATGACAGACCTACGACTGAACCCACGACAATCTTTGAAGTAGAAGACCTTTCGGGTCTCATGAAAGTGCATCGAGCTGAAGCAATGCTGGAAATGGCATTACATGACGATTGTGTCCTTTTCGAATTCCCTACAATAGAATTCCC
The DNA here is from genome assembly GCA_025330725.1 of Chlamydoabsidia padenii. Lineage (NCBI taxonomy): Eukaryota > Fungi > Mucoromycota > Mucoromycetes > Mucorales > Cunninghamellaceae > Chlamydoabsidia > Chlamydoabsidia padenii. Next base: position 18,513 of record JAIWND010000084.1, on the reverse strand, counting down.
TGTACCCACTGATTCGTACCGTATTATTAGTCAACAAATTGGGCGTATGGTTGGAGGTCGAACCATTACGTCTCCACCTAATCGGTCCAATGGCAAGTTCATGGTTGAAGTCAAATTCGCTACTGTTCAAGATACCGACAAAGCGATTAACGAAGGTATTATTCTTGGAGGGCTCCAATACCGTGCGGTCTATACGAGAGCTAATAGGAGTGAACTTCCTAAAATGGTACGAGTACATGTGTCTGGTGTTCCTTTTGAGGAAGAAAATGTCCTGGCTACCAAGTTACTCACATCAATGAAACACTATGGTAAAATATGCCAAATCAAAATGTGGCGCCTTGCAGGCGTATTCGAAGGTGCGATTACGGTTTTACTTGATACCAATGAAGAACATGGTGCTGTGGAGCCTCTTCAACGAATGCTCTACATGCAAGACTGGGATATCTACCTGCCTGCCACCTTTAAGGGCGCTCCTCCCGTCTGTTACCACTGCAGGCAATCGAGGCATTTGAAGAAGGACTGTCAGGTCCTAGCCTCTTTAAAATGTTATGGATGTAACGGTACGGGTCATATTGCCCGACACTGTCGCAACAACATAATTCATAGTTTAGAAAAAAGAAAATTTGACAAAATAGGAACAACAGAAACAAAAGAAAAAACAGAAAAAATTAAAAAAACAGAAAACACAAAAACAACAGAAAACACAAAAACAACAAAAAATACAAAAACAACAGAAAACATAAAAAAGACAGAAAAAGACACCAAGGATATAACTGACAAAGAAGTCAGAGATAATAGTATTTTAGATTTAGCATCAGTAGTTAGTGAACCAACAATGGAACTATGCCACGAATTAGAGGATCAAGAGGATCCTTCAGGCTTTGAGGAAGATATGGACATGAATGAACCACAGGCAGAAAGCCCACCTTCGGATGGCTTGCTGGCATCGCGCCACGCTCCGGTGCATGTTCGCAAAGGTATGGAGATTGACTCAACTAAAGAAATGCTGGCACAGACTCAGGTCAAAGCGACCACTGTTCGCAATTCCCGCCGTGGCAACTCAACCACAGCCATACAACCTAACACTGAAAGTTTCTTCTTGACCACCAATGTCTCCGCTCGCCCTACCACGATAGCGAAACGCCCCTCTCTCATTCCAAGGTCGTCGAAGCCTACCACTTCGACATATCATGCCTAATTATGTTATCACAACCCATTAGTATCTCCACTCTGAATGCTCGTAGCATTTTAAAAGTGGATCCTCAAACCCAACAATCTTACACCAAATTCTTACGATCCCCTCACTTTGAGCGATCGGACATATTATGCTTACAAGAAGTCTCACTACGACACAACACTCATCTCACTGACGACGATCTCACTACTCTCCACTACAGTTTTCCAAATACTACCAGTTTATTCAGCAAACACTGCGCCATTATCCTATTTAACTCTAATTTTACCCTTACCAACCAAAGTACCTCCATGGATGAAAGAGTCATCACCTCCACTATCGTTGATTCCTCTACATCTACTACCATATGCCACATTGCCAACATCTATGCACCAGCGTCGCCGACTGATCGTCCGGCCTTCTATCAACAGCTACAAAATCACCCTCTCCTTCAAGACCCCACCAAGGACTGGATTCTCCTAGGCGATTTCAACATCCATATGCATTGTCGTATACGGCAGTAGTTTATTTTTATTTTATTTTTTATTGAAGTGATTGACCTCGAAGTGAGCAATCAAGTCAAGTTTTTATTTTTATTTTTTCAGGAACCATACAAGTATATCCGTATGGTAACACAGTAGTTGAAGATGATCACATTCGGACTACGAATGTGGGGGCTTAACTGATGGGACAAACACTTATTAGAGATAGAAAAACAGTAACAGACTTTTTTTCTTCTTCACTTGAATAAACAAGCTCATTACGTCTCGTAATCACGTCCCATATCACATGCATTCTAATACTACTGCTCATACAATACCTCAATACCTCTCCCAATGGCAAGATTGGCTCCATCCCAGATGGGTCGATATTTTTCTGTCACGGATTGTTGAGGGGGTTGATTGAACTTGATTGGATTGGTTGAATAGGATATACCGTAGCCAGATAGAATAGAATAGATAGATTGGAGTTATATGTAATAAAATTGGACTTTTATTAATATAAGGGGTTTTGGATAATAGAAGGAGGGATTGATTTAAAGAAAGATTTGAGATGATGACGAAGATAACTGATAATTGGAATTGGGGAAGTGATGGAGAAGGGGGGGTATTTATACTATTTCTACAGACTGCCGCAGTAATTGCTGAGTAGTCAGGTGGGTGTCGGCTGAGTATCAGGTGGGTAACAGCTGAGTAGGTGGCGAAGTAAACGAGTCAGGTGTGGTGTCAGCTGAGTAAGTGGCGAAGTACATGGATCTGGTTCCTGAGCGGAGTTTGATATTCTATTATTAGAATCGGTTCATGACATTTTCAACATCAAAGCAATAATAGTGGCTCTGTATATAGACCATTTCCTACTTTCAAACGTGGCACCAATCGTACGACCATTGATTACATCTTTTGCCCCTACACTCTCCTCCATTCAATCGGTAATCCTTCTCATCACTACTTACCGGCAAAATGGACAGATCACACCATGCTCAAGATGGACCTACACCTTCACCACAATACCATGGGACCTGGAATCTGGCGTTTCAACCCGGAATTCCTCGACCAAACACATTACTGTGAGTTGCTTCTGAAAAGTCTGGATGCTTTCTTTGATTCTCAGCGCACCTTTGATTCCTGCCAATTACAATGGGATGCCTTGAAAACTTTGATAAAAAAGACAGCAATGCATTACGGGATTACCTATAACCACCACAGACGAGTCAAAATAAATGCGCTACAACAAAAACGAACACAGATCATGGAATATCAAAGACGACAGCCGCAAAATCATGACGTCCTGACGACCCAATTGGAAGAAGTGGAAAAGACAATCGAGGTGGAAATGAAAGCCGAGGTGAAAAGGCTCATCGTGCGAACAAACACGCGATGGCAAGAAGAAGGAGAATCAAACACCAAGTATTTCTTTCAGGTTCTCAAGCAACGACAACAACAAACTACCATCACTCGGCTTAGAGATCCAATCACAAATATTAGCTGCACAACCCCCACCTCTATACTCAACCACGCACGGGATTTCTATCAAACACTCTATACACCCGACCCACATGATACAGTGGCTATGGATACTCTACTTTCAGCGTTGCCACCTGATTTAATCACGGAACAACAACGACAATCCCTGATTAACCCTGTCACCGAGGATACTTTGATGGAACTCTTAGGACATACACCTCTCAGGAAAAGCCCTGGCTTGGATGGACTCAGTTTCGAAGTTTATAAGTTTCTTAGTATCAACCACCAACGCACAAAGGCGCTACTCTTAACAGTGCTTCAGGATGCTCAACATGGTATTTTCCCTCCATCCTGGCTGGAAACTCGGACGGTTTTACTGTACAAAAAAGAAGACCGGGAATTACTCTCTAATTGGCGACCTTTGTCGATGATCAACTGTGACGCCAAGCTATTTACCAAGTTACTTGCCAATCGCATCCAAACTAGCCTGTCATCGATTGTCAATCCTTTCCAAACGGGTTTTGTGCATCGTCGCCTCATTTCGGACAATGGCTGGATTATCCAGGCACTCATGCATCATCTACAAACTACCGCACCCGATGATCCCACGGTGGCGATACTTCTGGATCAGGAAAAAGCATATGACCGGATACACCCTATATACATGGAAAAAGTCTTGGTTCATCTTGGATACCCTCCTCCAGTGATTGGATCGGTAATATCATTATTTTTCTCTACCAAAGTACATGTATCCATCAATGGCTGGCTTGCAGCTCCTTTTACACAAGCCCGGGGATTAAGGCAAGGGGACCCTCTCTCTCCTCTACTTTTCAACCTCGCCTTCGAACCTCTCTTACGATATGTCCTCAAACAGCAAACTCTTCCTGGGATTGATATACCGAACACCACGACCTGGAACATGTCCTCTAACCTCGCTCTGTCATCTAATATTCGAATCAAATTGTTAGCGTATGCGGATGATCTCTTAGTTTTCACTCGCAACACCAAGGAATGGAAAACTTTACAAGAAGCACTACAATTATACGGACGGGCATCCAATGCCAAGATCAATCTCTCGAAAACCACAATGATATCCATGACTGGGCGCCCTCATCCACACTGGCAAGACATCGCTTCAAGACAAGGACTAACCTGGCATGATTCCCATCATCCTTCGCCTGCAATATATTTGGGATACCCAATCTACAGCAATAAATCACAACTTGAATCCTTTCTCTCCACTATTAAAGGTAAAATACAACGTCAAATCACAATTCTGAACGCACGAGGTTTGTCTGTCAAAGGTCGGGCACTGGTAGCGAACTCTTTGCTCCTATCCAGACTCTGGCATGTTTGCCGTGTTACCATAGTTCCCCACAATTGGCTACAGGAAATCAATAGTATGGTTCGGTCTTTCGTTCTTCCCTTCTACCCTCGTCCCTCTCTGGCGTTCATCTGTAGACCAAAAAATGAAGGTGGTTTAGGTCTGGTGCATTTAGAAGACCAATTCCTGGCTCTACATAACATCTACCTTCAACGTCTGATAGCTGTTGATCGTCCCAATCCTATCACCGGGTTGCTGAATGTCTTGATTCGTCTATATACAGGCCACCAATCGATCCTGCCTTTCCTTATGTCTCCCAAGGATTATTCCTCCAGGTTACGGCCAATGCCACATCTATATCATTTGACGAAGCTTTTGAAGAAACTTGATCCCATCCCAATTTCTCCGCGCTGGTCGCCAAGAATTTTGCGGTATGTTCCACTGCGTCGGGCCATCCAATCCACCACTTCCTCCACATCACCCAAGATCATTCCCAAAGCTAAGACAATTCAAAGCATGTTCCCATATGATGAAATCCACCAGCGCTTCCTGGACACCATGTTCCCTCCGTCAAGGCCATTTCTCAAACTTTGGCAGGCAATAAATGACAATGTGTATGAGTGGGATCCACATGTTTTCGTACATGTAGACGAATCAAACCCCTCGACCACCTACCCATTTCCGCCCTGGTTCACGGAAGATGCGCTCCAGCATTGGACGTTGACGAAACAGAAGCCGCCTCATACCAGGTTCTATAAAGCCACCACCAAAGAACTACGAACCTATTTTTTAGTGAAAGACAGTGACAATAGACAGTTACCATTTCCACGAATCCCTCTTGCTCCTCCTCCGTGCTCACTTATGACCCCCGCCAAATGGAAACAATTCTGGAAAGCCCGGATACCCCATGGGGTACGAAACTGTTGGTGGCGTATTTTGATTAACAAGGTGTCCTGCCGGTTAGCTCTTCAATATGTGATCCAAACCCAAGCTCCAAGATCACCGTCCTTCGCCACGTGCAAGTTCTGCTTGACTGCTGTGGAAGATACCCCCCCCCCATATGCTGGTCTTCTGTCAGCGTAAACGCTCCTTTTGGCGGGTGGCGGTCCATCTTCTGCGCCTAAACATTGAACTAGATGACATATGGGATGTGCTAACCTACCATAAGAAAATCGATCAGGCCACCCTCCAACAAGTAGGGAAATGTTTGCTTGTCATCTGGCAACACCACTGGTTCTGCACTATGAATAATATCACGTGGAATACCGCACATGCCATCACTCGTCTTCGACGTTTACAAAGGAGCTCGACCGATGAGGATTTCAATGTTGAATAGTTGATAGCTGATAGAAAAGAAAATAGATAAGTCTTGAGTTTAAATAAATCGTCGCATTTTTATACAAAAAAAAAAATTCTTTTCCGATTCAGATTTTTTTTTGGCCGGCTAAACGTTTACGCGAAGAACAGTTACAACAAACAACTACACCAACAAGGGCTCTTCTTTCCGATTAAATTATTTTTGATCGGCTAAACGTTTATCCGTACAAGATAACAGTAATAAACTCATAAGAACTAACTACAAGCACTCATGACATCAATGACAATGGACGTTCCATTGGGTGGAAGTCCAGAGGAGCCGGGTCAGCGTGCCTGGTCGGTGGTAGCTCGAGGTAGGATGCCTACTAAACGGGTCCCAAATGTTTTGGCTCGTCGCGATCAGTTTGGCAACAAGGAGCGATTGGAGATGAAGAAGATCTTTGAAGTGGAAGACATTCGTCAACAGATGCTGGCAAGAAAAGCGACAGCCATTCTTCAAAACACACTTTTTTCAGGAGCAGTATTATTTGAATTCAAAGCAGAAGACTTTGAACATCACACCGATGCATACATGTTAGTCGCAACTGCAGTAGGTCCGATTCATGGTGCGAGACCAATTTCGAAGTATGGTAATCAACATCGTACGGATCTAATCATCGAAGTTCAATTCAAAAATAAGCAGGACGTCGAAAAGGCAATCAATATTGGTTTTACGCACAAAAGTATTCACTACAAAGGTGTGCCTGCTAATGGTAGAGCGTCTGCAAAGTTGGTACGAGTTTCGCTAAGCCAGCTACCATCATCCCAAAACATGATTTGATCATTTAGGCTGCAAATACCTATATGGGATTTACCGCCTTTATCGGGGCTATGTATGTCGGTAAATCCCCTAAAAATGTGAAATGCCTCACAGCAACATACATGCACCACATATATGTAAATACAATACAAAAATGTTTGAAAAACTGAAAATTGATAATATAAATGCTTAGAATATGTAAATCAAAGTTATAAATGTTTTATAAACGTTTTAGAGGACTAAAGATGTTCCATGTCGTATTCTAACAGGCATTTAGTAACAATTGTGCTACATGCTGGAATACTCAGCTCGGATAAAATTATTCTAGAGCAGTCCCTCTGCCTGCAGCCCTGTTGTTATATCCGGGGAGTAGTTTTTGTATTACTGTTTTCTTCTCTCTCTCATTTTTATCTAACCAGCGTCCCCTCTTCGCTTCGCTCGGGCCGCCCCCTCCCCCGCCCCACCCCACCCCCGTTCCACCCTACCGACGCCCCCGCCCCCGCCCCGCCCCCAAGACGCTTCAAAATTTCAATAAAATAACAGTTTGTGTAGTATTTGTTGGGTTACAGTTTGTTATCAAGATTTGAGTCACAGTCGCTTGGAAAGATGTTAAAAAATGTATTGAATGATATTATGTAGCTTAAAGAAGCTAAAAAAAAAAGCGGAGGTGCATAACCGAAAAAAAGCAAAGAAAAAAAAAGTAAGCGATTGAATAGCTGGACGAAGAAGAAAAAAAAAGTATTTGTATGGCTAGAAGAAGAGAAAGAAGAAAAAAAAAGTGGGTGGGTTGTTCAAATAAGCACTTCAGTGTAAACTACATTCGGGGTCGAAGGAATGGATGCTGATGTGTTGGTAGGAATGGCGACATGAAGGTTTCGTGAGTTTGTTGATCGGGAAAGGGCCACGTAGAGTTGGCCATGTGTGAATACAGGATCATTCAGGTATATACCCACATTTGATAGTGTCTGACCTTGTGCCTTGTGAATGGTCATGGCAAACGCGGGTCGCACAGGAAACTGACGTCGTTTTAAAATGAAGGGATAATCTCCCTCATTTGTCAAAAAAGATATTCGTGGCAAAAGAAACTCAGGTCCGTCGGGACAGTTATATAGTCGAATAGCAATTGAATACTTCAGCAACTTTGTCACGTAAACTTTGGTGCCATTACAGAGCCCATTGTTCATATCGATGTTTCTAATAATAATCAATGGCATTCCAAGTTTCAAATCCAGTACATGATTGGGCATACCACTTGGGTTTAAAGAGTTTAGGAATTCCACTGGATAGTTCATTGCGTCAGAAATAGAATCAGGGTCATCGGGATCATTGACGCTATCACATGATTCATATGACTGAACTTCACCGGGAAAACCTGCTGCTGCTTCAATGTTTATGGCATCCACTTCAACATTTTTAGTTGCAAGGATGGCTCGACCATTGAATTGTTCAGGATCATTAGAGGTTGATAAGGACGGATACACTTTGTTGACAATAGTGGTAAAATCCTTAGAGTCACACAACCATTCTTCATCGATAGGTACACTTGTTTTGTATGGTGCCTCACCATTACCAATCGCTAACAGCTTTGCAGCAAAGGCAGCAGATTCTGGTCCAGCAGATCGTACACGCATGTTTTCAGTCAATCGCATAATGGTTACACTTTGCCAAAGGTACGAAGAAGAAATACAATCAGCAATAATATCAGCACGATTGCCTTTCACTACAACAGGAAGAATCTGACGGAAATCGCCACCGAAAACAACAACTTTGCCACCAAATGGTATTGATTTAAAAATTGGATCTACAACTCCCATTACATCTTTCAGGCATCTGTCGACGGCTTCAAAGTTAAACTTGCTGGACATTACAGCTTCATCCCACAAAATAAGAGTCGTCTTTTGGAGTAATTTGGCCAAAGCTGTGTTAAGACTGACATTACATGACATTTCGGCATCTCTTTGGAGTGGAATTTTAAAACGACTGTGAGCAGTACGTCCTCCAGGCAAGAGAGTAGCGGCTATACCGGATGAGGCGACAGGGAGGGCAAGTTTTCCTTGAGAGCGGACGTATGAGAGTAGCACTTTAAAGAGCAAAGATTTGCCAGTACCTCCTGGGCCGTTCACAAAAAAGAGCTTCGATTGTTGGTTACCATTTTCAATTGCTTCAACAACTTTTTGGTACGCTGCTTTTTGGCCTTCATTCATCAGTGGGACTTGTTCATTTAAGCTAAGCTGCTCTTGATGAGAATCATATTCACGAACTTCCATTTCAATCAGACTGTCAATTTCCTCCACATCATTGAAAAAGTTGACGAAATCTTGAGGCATCGACGGAAAACGGGCCAATCCACTATACGATGACTCCAAAATACTGTTGATGTCACCCAAAGCTCGTCTGTACACTGTTTTCATTTCCATATCAGTCAATGCATGCTCGTTCGATAAGCCAAATTGCCGCCGGAAATCAAAAAAGTAATCGTCAGACATACGCTCCTTGTACTTTTCCCAAAGAGCATTCGGATCGCTTGGCGAGGAGTTCAAAAGAATATAACAGAATAGTCTTCTGATGGTGGAGGGTCTTGGCATGAGAGTGGAAGCTTCTTGAAGGCAATTATCCCATTCATCATCGTTTTCCAAAAGGCCCCTGGCAAGTGCAGCTTCTTGAAATGTCTCATATTGGGTACCTTCAAACGTTCTCAGGTTCAGAAACGATTTTGGTCCCTTTACTGTCAACAGGAGCAATCGCATGGAGTAAAGTTCCATATTATGGATACTTGCTGTGTATATGCGTGCTACAACATCTCGAATGGGGGGGTTTGTTCTTGGTTTCCACAATCGGTTCCTCGCTTCCCAAGTGTATCGTGAAGGTATGTCTGCATATCTTAGCCCCGAAGCATTTGGATCAGAGGAGCACAAAAAAAAGAAGGCCAATAATTTTGTACCTGAAGATGCCGCTTGAACAGCTTCGCGTAATTCTTCGGTCGATATACCTTCTTGAAAGCGTACCATTTGTTCACCGGGTAAGTGTATGTCCAAACGTACTACAGAAGGTGAATGCATATGTATTTGAAAACCAAATATTCTCCATACAGCTTCACATGGACCAATGTATCTTGCGTTTTGGTAATCATCAATTTCATCATTTTCTTCTCCCTCATTTGCTAAGCCAAAAGTAGACCGATCTGAACCTTTTGTCACATACTTGCATAGGTACTTGATGGCGCGTGACGAAGTACAGATTTCAACATTTATATGACTGTCATATTTTTGGCACAAATAAGGGTTGTAGGGAACGACATGTCTGTTATCTGCTCTAAAATTTGATCGCGTGTAAAAATGTGTTCGTCCATCATTTCGTCGCATGTAAAGTGGGTATCCATCTTCATTCATCGTTGTTCTGTCGGAAAATTGCTTTGGATAATGTTTACTACACACTGTTCGCTTGGTGATGGGATGTTGTACTAAACATTTTGGACCACATGGTCCGTGAATCATATAGCGAATGACAGTATGATGCAGGCCAGGGTTGACTGTGATGTCAGGTAATTCAGCAGAAACAAAATTATCGTACTGATCAGATGACATTGGTCGATCGTTAGGTGCTAATATTACTACGATATGAATATGTGGTAAACCGCGTTTCTGAAATTCGACTGTGGCGATATATCCAATCACTTCACCAAAACAACGACTTGCAATTACATTCTTCATCAAGTCCTGCATCTTCATATGGAATACCCTGGAAGTGATGTCTGGTCGATCATAAGCATTTTGACCTTGTGGAAGAGCTTGAATAATTTCTGGCCAGCCTGGATTACATGTCATGGTAATGAATAAGGATGGCTTCCCTTTCTGTCTAACAATGGCCAGCCCATCTTGAAGAACTTGACGCATGTATCTCGGACCTCCACTAAAAGATGACGGTAGGACGACTCGTTTTCCAATTTGACTGGGATCTGCTCCATCTCCAATGCCACTGTACATTTCTGCTCTCAAAGTTTTCTGATTATCTCTCAAAAATCGTAACCTTGCGGCTTCAATGCGTATGTAACTGTCAACTACGTACTGCTGGAATAATCTGTCATAATGGTGTATATAATAGTTATCTCTAGCCATCATCATATATGCACAGTACGCACGTAATGTTATTTGATGCTGGTCATTTGAAGCAGATTGCATACCGACATGCCAACCATCTTCACCATATGGAAACATCAATACATAATGCAGAGGCATATATGACGGATTTAAAGAGCTAAGTGTACGAATACCACGGCGCGATCGTTGATAACAATGTCATGAGGATGAAAATTACCGTCTGTCGAGTTCTCAACCACCATCGCGGAAATCTCTGGATATGATGGTAAATCGTATCTCCTACCCAATGCTGGTGTTGACTTGAGCACTATTGCCACGTTTTCAATACGCTCTCTACCATATTGTTCGTATGCTGTCATGAGTCCCCGAGAAAAACAATTATTGTTGTGGATGATTTCTTGTAACATCGCTATCGTCTCAGGGTTTAAATGATCGATAAGTGATCTTCTCTGGTTCAGCTGTTCTTCGGCGTCTTGAAAATACACTTGAGAAAATGTAGGTCGTCCAGTGGCTGTGTTAGAGACACCTAACTTGTGGTAGATTGTCCCATTGATCCGAAACACCTGGTCACGCTCGGTGGTAGGATAGGCTCCTACTCCTGGGGTGGACTCTGTACCGGATGAGTTAACTTGTTGGACAACCATCGACGCAAATGCAAATAATGTATTATAAGCCCTCATATATTTATGGAAGTCAGCAGCCGTTTCATTCGAAGATAGATGGCAAGTCAATAGTGAAAGCATTGGTTCTGGTGGTGGTCTGGGTAAAGCAAACGAAATTTTACCACCATTGCAGCAAATACCAAAACTGGGATTGGTTCTACTACTTATGGCAAGCTTCTCATTAATCCACATTTTTGACCCGCAATGTCTACATTCTATTTCCATCGCCGGGAGTACATGGCGATGATAGGAAACACCTTCATCGTGGCACACATCAGGTCCAAAAACATCCTCTGCGCGAAAGTTTTGACTCTGAGCAGCCTTTTTATACTGAGCATGCATATTTGTGCGATAAAAAGGGCAATATTGATTGCTGGCTCTTTCATGTGTACTCATTCCACATGAACAGCATCTACCCCTTCGTGTCGCCGTTCTTACTCTTGTTTGTTCCTGAAAAAAATAATTAAAAAAAAAAGAGAGAGAGAATGCATCTGTATGTACCTCGGTGAACGGTGTTGCATTCGTATAATTAGTGTTTAAAGGGCAGAGTGCGAATGTAATTCTGTAGTGTGTAGTTGAGCCACATCTACATGTTCGAGAAGTGCTTTGTTGATTCTCAGCGGTATCTTCTTCCTAAAAGAAGAAGAAGAAGAAGAAAAGCAAGACATGAGAAGCAGATGTCGATGTAGTTAAGAAAAAAGTAAAACATAAGCAGATGTCGATGTAGTTTATTTTACCCTGTTGTCAGTTCTTTGTCGCAATCTACGACTGTTTAATGGACAATCTAAGAAGCTTATCCGTGTATGAGTCGCTGAACCACAACGACATGTTCTTGTTGATGTGCTTGTTGGAGTATCCATTAGGTATTAGGTAAATAAGAAAAATAAGGGGAGGCCTTCCCTCGACTTAAATCTCGGTGTGATAAGACGCAGTAAAGAGATTGGCTACGTTTGACACCCGAACAGTATAGCACGGTTTGATTGGACAAAATTCACACTCGGCAAATAAGATTTTTTAGATAACGTAACTTCATTTTGTCTTTATAACTGTATTCTATAAACTTGACCCACACCTTTGATTCAGTATTCATACAGTCTTTATTTATATAAACCACCACTACAACACATTGAATGCTCACCAGTCACCGTCTACACTGACCACTTCTCCTTATCATGGCTACTCAACACCAAGAAGCACCATCAACCTCGTCTCTGGCGCTGACCGTTATTCCTCAAACAATTTGATATCAACACACAATACATCAAGGGCTCCACCAACCATGCAGCAGACGCTCTCTCTCGACACCCACTACCGTCACTCCATGCAATTTCAACATCATTTACAGCACTCAATACAATTGACTGGAAATTGCACAAGAAAAGGATCTCCTTATAGGGAAGTTGAAACTGAAAGTAAACAGAAAGAATTCTCGATACACACTCATTGATTTTGGGTAATTCTTGATACACGCACTATTTACACGCACTTTTTCAGTTGCCGATAAAAATCATCAAAAAGTGTGACGTAGACAAATAAAAAGTGAAAAAATGAAACGTCATACTTCTGCTAAAAGTCCGTGCTCAGGAAATGGGGGGAGCGAGCTACAAAAAAATCAGGGACGAAAGATATAAGGTAGAAATTTAATGGATAATCATAATTGCATAAACTTTAGAAGGAAGAAACGAAAAAAAAAGTTTAGAATAGAATCGAATAATCGACAGAGTTGCATATGTCAGGGAAAGAGCTTCTAAGTCGATCATTATCCATGTTGGTGACAGGCACGTTGAATTTCTTCATTCGTCCTTTGGGAGTGCGGCCAAATTCAACGTAGTAAAAGTGGGAAGAAGCGAGGAGTGTAATGGGATTATTAGAGTTTTTCAAATCCATGTGAACTAAAGGGAAATAGATTTGTGATTCATAGTTGATTTTTTTTGCCCCAGTTTTTAGATAATTTTCAACATAGCAGTATAGCATAACTGGCCGTTGGTAAGTATCGGCAACAATCTGGGGACAGACGATAGTAGAGAACCAAAGACTTCGATCATCACAGGGAGATACTTTTGTTTCGAGTCTTCTGAGCATTTTTTGGTGTTCGAACTGGATAACAGAGTCTGTACCCACCGCCTTATATAAAGTGTGCTGGTATTTCAAGTATGTGGCTAGCATTTCATCTTTAACTGTGGGCCATTTTGTTTGATCTTGGTAGACACCGAAGCTAACAGCTCGAAAACCGCAATTACCGTCTGCACCCACACTATGAACTGCCAAAATAGTCTTTAAAGGTTCCACATTTAGCTTTTTGAAAATAGCGTCCTTTGTATGATTTGTGTAGGTGTCAATTCTAGTATTGAAAAAATGATAATTGAATTTTGATTCTTTTGGTTCAAGGTAGAGTATTACCTATCATAATTGGAAGATGTGGGCTCTGTTTTAACCAATGATTCTTTTTTTATCTTTAAGCTGCCCTCAATCAAGCTTCCATTGTCATCGCGAACAAGCAAAGTGAGTTCTCTTTTTTTTTTTGTTCAAGAGCAACATGGCGTTCTTCGATTTCCAGTATGCGCTTCCTCTTTTCGTACTCTTCCTCCTGTTTTTCTTCTTTTTCTTTCTTTTTTAAATCTCTTTTTTGGGTTTCTTCAAATATTTCTTGGTATATTTCAAGTCTTTCAGTACTAGATTTTACCCCTTTTTTCGACTTTCTTCCCTTTCTGTTCAAATTTGTGGAACATCGGAAAACTATACCAGGTCAGCTAGGACCTAACCAACCTAATTAGGCAAATCAGACAAGATAGGGTAACCTCCCCACTTGATAGGCTCGTTTTTTTTTTGTTAAGCTATTTGTCCTAATAAAATGCATAATCGCCTAATAACCCTGGTGACATACATGAAATCTAAAACTCCTAATAATATACTCAATATGTAAAAATTACAATGATATCCATAACATCCAAAATACCTGTTATTTGCCATTATATCTATAGTCCATCGTATATGGTGGTTTATGTAAAGCCATAATCTGTGCTCCTTATTATCTAAATGTCTTTTTAATCATTTCGAGGTCTACAGTACTTATGAATGTTATATAAAAAGTATTTATCCACCTGTTTGATCATTTTATTAAAAAAAAAAAAAACTATGCTTGGATACGGAAACGACGGTTGACCGATGAGACCCCTCCAGGTGACGATCGCTCTTTCTGTCGAAGGACATAATCCTTCACGGTCCTTATGGCGACATCCCAATCAACAGAGGCCGCAAGTGATCCTTTTGGAGGTCGTGTTTCCAGAAATTCCTTGTAGAACTGGAAGTAAGGAGGATCGGTCATATCCAATATAAAAACAATAGTATCCACCAATTCCATATTGGATAAAAGAACAATGTCTAATATTTAGGCTTAGGCTTTTTTTCCTGATCACGTAGGTTATCTTCTGATAAAGTGAAAGCATATACATATAATTAGATGATTAGGCCGACTATTTTATATTACAAGGATGTAAAAATTATCCATCTATTCCACCAAAATATCAATTAATTCTGACCGGTCCTCTGTAAAATAAAATACAGAATAATTCATATAAAAAAAAATAGTTTCCACGCCGCAAAGATGTAATTGAAATAAGTTCAATGAATCTTTTAACACGCGAGAAACTACAAAATACTAGAGCTAAAGCTCTTGGCATGTTGGCACGCTTTTGTATATTTTGATTTTCCGAATTTATTCCATCTGTTTATTCCAATATTCCACTATTATATCAGTTTGATTAAAATCTTCTTCATAAACCCAGCTATTATAAAAGATATTGTAATCTTTCCATTTAACAAAATATTTAATATTACCATTTTGATTTTTCTCGTGTCTTATAATTTTCTCGACCTCGTATGCTGTTTCATCATTAGCAATCAAATCGAGGTTTAAAAGTCTATCTTGCATCTCAATAATATCATTGTGTTTGTTAATAACATCAGCAATATACATGTTGTTTATATATTGAGTAGATACACTGTCATCTATTTCATCCTTATATTTTATATCAAAATCGTCGTTATACCACTGTTTATGCAACTCATCAGGAACTATGTTATACTTATCTGTAAACTTCTTAATGTTATATAATAAACAACAGGTCCTAAATTTTAAATTATAATTGATAACGTTTGTAACCTTGGTTATCTTTTTATTATTACTAAACATTTTGAATTTATTACCAATATCAGCAAAAACAGTCTCAATAGTTGAACGAAAGCTACCAAAAGTTTCATTGTATTCTTTCTGTTCTATAGTTAAATCAACATTTTTATCTTTTCTAAATGGACATAAAAAGTTAGATCTGTTTATATCTACACCAATTTTAGCACTATTTTCTATAAATCTTTCAATATAATAATAATACCCTCCATCAAAAGCAAGACAATCAGCTTCACTTATTTTTCTTTCTAATTTCATTTTAAGAAACATATCACCATCAACATTATTTTTACAGTATTTTGAAGATGATACGTACAATATAAATCCATTGATATCAGTACAAAATTGTGTCCTAACCCCAGTACCTTCAAATTTGTATGAATACAAATCAAATTTGTCAATTAATAAATTTTCGTAGTTTATTCTACTATCATGACCGTCAAGAAACAAGGTTACTCCTTTAAATTCCAAAGGATTATAAATCTTAGAGGACAAAATTCTTAATTTTATATTAGAAAACATACTCTCTAGTTTCTTGTTAACTTCATTACTAATTTTTTCTTTTTCCTCATCCCAGAACTTAGATTGAATATCATAGAATGATGCATATGGTATATATTCATTCATATCTTTCATAGATTTTCCACTAATAATTTGATATAGTACTAATAATATCTTGTCTATGTTTTTATAAGAATTTTTATAATCTCCAATACTAAAGAACAGTTGTATAAAATAGAAGACCGCAATATAACCCAATTTATCTAACAATTCATCCTTAATTTTACTAATAATATAGTTTACTTTTAATTCCTTTAATTCTGTTCTATGTTTGTATTCTCTTTCCAGTACTGGATAAGCATCGTATAAAAAAGACCACTCTTGGTTTACTAATTTATTAATTTCTTCTTTATGAAGATTCTGAAGATTCATTTTTATTTATAATAAAATTCATTTTTTTTTTTACTTTTTATGCAACACAATTCTCTTGGCATGCATACTTTTATATGAAAAATTGAATTTTTATTCAAAATAAAAAGCTACCAAAATAACTAAAAATGACGGCTAAATTTTGTATTTGTGGAGAGCCTATGGGTGAATGTCCTGACTGTTACCCGAAAGATACTAATAACTATAATTTTTACGATAAGAAGGATGAACCTATTCCCTTAGAAAAAATAGAACCTATTGATGATAGTTTATTATTATCCAAATTTACAGAACTTACAAAACTATTTTATAGCACCATGAAGTCTTGTACATGGTCACAAGGTTTGAAAGATGAAAAAAAAGAAGCTTACAAGAAAATAGAAGATACTATAAAAAAGGAATTAAATATAAGAGAAAGCAATAATAAAGTTAAATGTGATGATTCAGGATGTAAATGTGATGATTGTCCTAATATAAAAAAAAGATGGACAGCTAAAAAAATGTTCCTGACTATTGATTATAATGAGACCCCTAAAGCTGTAATCATGGAATACTACAAAAATAACTTTAATTTATGTAAAATAGCTGTTGCTCAAGAAGAACATAAAGAAATACGGCACAATACCAATAAACATCTTCACTTATATATCGAATGGACAGCAAAAAAAGATATAAAAAATAAGGATTACCTAAATCTACCGGAAGAATTTTCGAGATATGGTAATATTATTACCAATATAAAAACAATCAAAAAACAAACAAAAGAAAATGTTTATAGTTATATGCTAAAAACCGATAAAAATTGCATCAGTTGGGGATTTAATATACATAGAGATGTTTATGGGAAATTGAAACCTAAGGAACTATGGTACAAATATTATACTGGGGAATGGTCTATGAAAGATATTATTGCTTATGATCCTAGTATCGCATTTGGAAGAAATTTGGAAAAAATAAAAGAAAGAATAGACTCAAATTTCTCTTGGGCAGATAGAGATACAGAAAATAAAGTTAGTAGAAAAATCAACTGGTCTTAAATATCAGTTAAGAGCCCCTGTAGGCAACAACAAATAATATTCAACAAAAACAGAGGATCGGTCATATCCAATATAAAAACAATAGTATCCACCAATTCCATATTGGATAAAAGAACAATGTCTAATATTTAGGCTTAGGCTTTTTTTCCTGATCACGTAGGTTATCTTCTGATAAAGTGAAAGCATATACATATAATTAGATGATTAGGCCGACTATTTTATATTACAAGGATGTAAAAATTATCCATCTATTCCACCAAAATATCAATTAATTCTGACCGGTCCTCAAGGATTACTTCCAGACTCTTTAAATTCCAAACAGGTCATGTCACCAGACATCACCGATAGTTTTAAAAGCATCTGAGGCAATGATTAAAGTTAGTTGTTTGTATTTAATTATACTGGTACTTACAATAGTAAAAACAAGACCTATAGACTGCTTGTTGATGTGTTCGGCTGGAATGGGCGGTGTTTGCCCATGTTTCAAACAGAGCACCTTATAAAAACACTCTAAAAAGAGATCACCAGTGAACAGAGGACTGTCGTCCAAAGCGTCTTCTCTAGCAAATCTACGAAATGATAGAAGTGCAAGTTAATATACATAAAGGTTTTGTTTTCATACTTCATAGTACCTTCCGTTATCGGCAATATAGGCGAGATATTCTTTCTTCGGAAGGCTACCTGTGTCAAAGTCGTAGGAGAGCAGAAACTTTTTGATCCTGTCCACCAAAGCACTTCTTTGTTCGGAAATACATGATCCAAACTTTACCAAAATGAGTAGTTGATAACACAAAATAGCAAATGTTTGTACTTACCCGTCCCGCCACACCAAGATCAGCGTAGTAACGTCGATCCTCAGGTAGGTCAAGGATCGACGCGATGGTTTTTACCACAAACTTCCTGAAGTTGTCCAAGTCCCCGCGAGGAAAGGCATCCTCCAAGACCATGTACAGGGTAGCTTGCTGTTTCAACTTCCTGTTTTCTTCATCTGTCTTGAGCGGAGGTAGTGGCACATCATGACTA
>JAIWND010000083.1:20000-27037 GCA_025330725.1 Chlamydoabsidia padenii | reverse complement strand
TGACAGGGGCTATAACACCTCAACCGAAGCCGAGGCCACATTCCCCCATCTTTTTTCCTCCAGGCCGAATTGTCGCAGGCTAACGTACCAGCAAGTGCACCCAGGCCGAAGCCCAGGTTGATTACTACCACATCAGACTGATTTCATACGGTTCCCTTTCAGCAATTTCACGTACTTTTTGACCCTCTTTTCAAAGTGCTTTTCATCTTTCCCTCACGGTACTTGTTCGCTATCGGTCTTTCGTCAATATTTAGCTTTAGGAGAGATTTACCTCCCATTTTAGGCTGCATTCCCAAACAACCTGACTCTTCGCAGCCGGGCGAACGTATGATTGAGCTATGGCCAAAGACGGGGATTTCACCCTCCATGTCGCCCCTTTCCAGAGAACTTTTTTACCATGCCAACCGTACTACCCAACCGCTTTAGTTTACAATCCGCCTAACCTAGGGCCAGGAGGTTCCAACTTTGAGCTTTTCCCTGTTCACTCGCCGTTACTGGGGGAATCATTGTTATTTTCTTTTCCTCCGCTTATTGATATGCTTAAGTTCAGCGGGTAATCCCGCCTGATTTCAGATCAAATGAATGGGGTTATAACCCGGCCGACAACTTGAGAGGAACCAGTATAATACTGCACCGCATAAAATGATTATTAGGAGCAGACCATACAGGAACAAGCTGTACTTTTGTCGACCTGGCGAAAAGATTTCAACCGAGACCAGCTTACAAAAAAGCCGGCAGGGCCAATAGTTATCCTGACCATACTGGAAAATAAATTCCAGGTAGGGTGATAATGATACTGAAACAGGCGTACCCTTTGGAATACCAAAGGGTGCAAGATGCGTTCAAAGATTTGATGATTCACTAAAGGCAGATCACATTACATATCGCGATTCGCTGCGTTCTTCATCGATACGAAAGCCGAGAGATCCATTGCTGAAAGTTGTTTAGGTTACTTTCATATAAAAATGTGTTCAGTATAAAATTTAAAAAAGTTAGGCGGGACTTGGCTTGCAAATCCCGCCGTATGCAGGAGGGGCGCGACGGGGGAGCTGAATCTCTCACCCCGACCATCCCTCCCGCAAACAAAGACGGTTCACAGGATAAAGATATTCAGGCCAGAATTAACTGACCCGAGCATTTTTAATGATCCTTCCGCAGGTTCACCTACGGAAACCTTGTTACGACTTTTACTTCCTCTAAATAATCTAGTTTGCCATAGTTCTCTCCCTAGATCTTGGTGTTGCCACCTAGATCCAGGCGATCCCATATGCTCACTATGACCATTCAATCGGTAGTAGCGACGGGCGGTGTGTACAAAGGGCAGGGACGTAATCAACGCAAGCTGATGACTTGCGCTTACTAGGAATTCCTCGTTGAAGAACAATAATTGCAATGTTCTATCCCCAGCACGACAAAATTTCAAAAGTTTACCCAGACCTTCCGGCCAAGGAATAAAAACTCGCTGGTTTTGTCAGTGTAGCGCGCGTGCGGCCCAGAACATCTAAGGGCATCACAGACCTGTTATTGCCTAAAACTTCCACTGAATTGAATTCAGTAGTCTCTCTAAGAAGCCAGGAAACCCGAAGGATTCATAGCACCAACTAAAAAGTTGGCCTGGCTATTTAGCAGAATAAGGTCTCGTTCGTTATCGGAATTAACCAGACAAATCACTCCACGAACTAAGAACGGCCATGCACCACCACCCATAAAATCTAGAAAGAGCTTTCAATCTGTCAATCCTTATTATGTCTGGACCTGGTGAGTTTCCCCGTGTTGAGTCAAATTAAGCCGCAGGCTCCACTCCTGGTGGTGCCCTTCCGTCAATTCCTTTAAGTTTCAGCCTTGCGTCCCATACTCCCCCCAGAACCCAAAGACTTTACTTTCGCTAAGCTGCTGAACCTGACCAAAGGTCAAGGCCCAATCGCTAGTCGGCATAGTTTGTGGTTAAGACTACGACGGTATCTAATCGTCTTCGATCCCTCAACTTTAGTCCCTGATCAATGAAAACGTCCTGGGTCAAATGCTTTCGCAGTAGTTTGTCTTCGGCCAATCCAAGAATTTCACCTCTAGCGGCCAAATACAAATGCCCCCAACCGTTCCTATTCATCATTTCTCAATGTCAAGTAAACCAACAAAACAAGACTCGAGTCCTATTTTATTATTCCATGCTAACACATTCAGGCGCGTAGGCCTACTTTGAGCATTCTGATTTGCTCATGGTAATACGCTTGGCCAAGAAACAAAGCCGGCCGAAACCAACCCTGCTGTGAACCAAGCTTTATCGCCGGGACTACAACCAATCTGGCCCAATGAAGGACCAGCGGCCGAGCCAACCAGGCGTAAATTCGACTACGGACGTTTTAACTGCAACAACTTTAATATACGCTTTTGGAGCTGGAATTACCGCGGCTGCTGGCACCAGACTTGCCCTCCAATTGATCCTCGTTAAGGGATTTAAATTGTACTCATTCCAATTGCAAGGCCAAAAGGCCCTGCATTGTTATTTATTGTCACTACCTCCCCGAGTTGGGATTGGGTAATTTGCGCGCCTGCTGCCTTCCTTGGATGTGGTAGCCGTTTCTCAGGCTCCCTCTCCGGAATCGAACCCTAATTCCCCGTTACCCGTGGTCGCCATTGTAAGCCACTACCTTACAATCAACAGCCTGATAGGGCAGAAAATCGAATGTACCGTCGCCGGCGCAAGGCCATGCGATCAGCTTAATTATTATGAATCACCATAGAACTGGTTTTACCCAGGATGGTTTTGATCTAATAAGTGCAGCCCTCCCGAAGTCAGGCCTTTTCTGCATGTATTAGCTCTAGAATTACCACGGTTATCCAGTAGTAAAGTATTTGTCATGTAGATCATAACTGATTTAATGAGCCATTCGCAGTTTCGCTGTAAAAATTTGCTTTTACTTAGACATGCATGGCTTAATCTTTGAGACAAGCATATGACTACTGGCAGGATCAACCAGGTAACTACTAGCAGAAGAGATGGGGGAATCATTGGGCAGAATTGTACCGTCCGCAGAAACCCATACCGTCTTTTTTACTGGGTAGAATGGTTGGCCCAAGAAAAAATAAATTCCCCTAGGCATCACCCCGAACAAATGTCGCCCTACTGAAAGAGCTGAACCGTCCAGGGCAATTTCCATATTGCCGGTTCGACATAGTTTCCTTAGCTGATGCTACCACCAACCGCATTGGTTAGGCGGAAGACCCGCTGAAGAGGAGATTTAGGCCGCGGCGTTCACCTGAAAGATTACTGGCCTGACCGCTATCCCCGTATGAGATGTCCTAATAATGCTAGCAAATTAGCCAGGCATACCAGAATTCGCCATCCCATTTGGCCTGGGAAACACCCGTGGGGTGCCCAGATTAACCCGAAGCGAATGCCCTTGGCGCCTGATGGGCCGAAGGAGGAACACTCGCCTGGGAAAGTACCCGTTAAAGTTGGCCCAAGAGCCTCCCGTCACCGGTAACAACCCCCAGTACTAGCAAGAGGTGAAGACTAAAAAATATTTTTTTTTCTTCCTCCTCCTCATATATTCTGGGGGGGTCAACTTCCAAAGGTGGTTTACACACACATAAGGATTTCAAACTCCCCGCCCAGTTCGGCAGAGCTGGATTTCAAAATTTTGCTCAGGGGCCCCTGAGTTAGCCCTAAAAGTGACCCCCCCCCCCTGACGGGACCCCTGAACTCAGGGGTCTAGAAATTTCCGCCCACTGGCCGTGGAAATCAGGCCAACTTTTCGCCCAACTTTTTTTTTCGCCCACTGGCCGTGGAAATCAGGCCAACTTTTCGCCCAACTTTTTTTTCTGCCCACTGGCCGTGGAAATCAGGCCAACTTTTCGCCCAAACTTTTTCCTGCCCAACTGGCCGTGGAAATCAGGCCAACTTTTCGCCCAAACTTTTTTCCTGCCCAACTGGCCGTGGAATTCAGGCCAACTTTTCGCCCAAACTTTTTCCTGCCCAACTGGCCGTAGAATCCAGGCCAACTTTTCGCCCAAACTTTTTCCTGCCCAACTGGCCGTAGAATTCAGGCCAACTTTTCGCCCAAACTTTTTCCTGCCCAACTGGCCGTGGAAATCAGGCCAACTTTCCGCCCAAACTTTTTCCGCCCAACTGGCCGTGGAATTTAGGCTAACTTTTCGCCCAACTTTTTTCTGCCCAACTGGCCGTAGAGTTCAGGCCAACTATCTGCCCAACTTTCGCCTGCCCAGCTAGCCTGTATCGCCCGCAATTCGCCCGTGAAAAAAAAAATCCCGAGACTTTTCACCCAACTTGGCCTGAATTCTACGCCCAACTTTCTGCCCAAACTTTTTCCTGCCCAGTTAGCCTGAATTCTACGCCCAACATTCCGCCCAAACTTTTTCCTGCCCAACTGGCCTGATTTCTACGCCCAACTTTTCGCCCAAACTTTTTCCGCCCAACTGGCCGTGGAAATCAGGCTAACTTTTCGCCCAACTTTTTTTCCGCCCACTGGCCGTGGAAATCAGGCTAACTTTTCGCCCAACTTTTTTTCCGCCCAACTGGCCGTGGAAATCAGGCTAACTTTTCGCCCAACTTTTTTTCCGCCCACTGGCCGTGGAAATCAGGCCAACTTTTCGCCCAACTTTTTTTCCGCCCACTGGCCGTGGAATTCAGGCCAACTTTCCGCCCAAACTTTTTCCGCCCAACTGGCCGTGGAATTTAGGCTAACTTTTCGCCCAACTTTTTTCTGCCCAACTGGCCGTAGAGTTCAGGCCAACTATCTGCCCAACTTTCGCCTGCTCAACTAGCATGTATCGCCCGCAATTCGCCCGTGAAAAAAAAAATCCCGAGTCTTTTCACCCAACTTGGCCTGAATTCTACGCCCAACTTTCTGCCCAAACTTTTTCCTGCCCAGTTAGCCTGAATTCTACGCCCAACATTCCGCCCAAACTTTTTCCTGCCCAACTGGCCTGATTTCTACGCCCAACTTTTCGCCCAACTTTTTTTCCGCCCACTGGCCGTGGAATTCAGGCTAACTTTTCGCCCAACTTTTTTTCCGCCCAACTGGCCGTGGAAATCAGCCCAACTTTTCGCCCAACTTTTTTTCCGCCCACTGGCCGTGGAAATCAGCCCAACTTTTCGCCCAAACTTTTTCCTGCCCAACTGGCCGTGGAATTCAGCCCAACTTTTCGCCCAACTTTTTTTCCGCCCAACTGGCCGTGGAAATCAGGCTAACTTTTCGCCAAAACTTTTTCCTGCCCAACTGGCCGTGGAAATCAGCCCAACTTTTCGCCCAACTTTTTTTCCGCCCAACTGGCCGTGGAATTCAGCCCAACTTTCCGCCAAACCTTTTTCCGCCCTAAAGACCTGCTTCATATATCTCTTTCGCTTTTTACTACCAAGTTACGGCCATATGATGGAGAAAACACCAGATCCCGTCCGATCTCTGCAGTTAACCTCCTTACAGTATCGTCAGTACTACGGTAAGAGATTACGTGGGAATACGATATGCTGTAATTTTTTTTGCTTCCCCTATTACACTTATTACCAAATATGGTAAAAAGCTACTACTTTTTGAATTTATCACTTTTTGATCATCAAAGCTTCAATGACACGACATATATTATTGTTTTATATCATTTTCTCATTGTTATATAGTCAACTACTATTATATTCAATGTTTTCATTCACTTTGTGCTTTAATCATTCATGCAGCACCATTAACTCATTTCAATTATACGCGCAACTTTATGTCAAAACTTTTTCCTGCCCACTGGCCGTGGAATTCAGGCCAACTTTTCGCCCAACTTCTTTCCTGCCCACTGGCCGTGGAAATCAGGCTAACTTTCTGCCCAACTTCTTTTCCGCCCACTGGCCGTGGAAATCAGGCTAACTTTCTGCCCAACTTCTTTTCCGCCCACTGGCCGTGGAAGTCAGGCTAACTTTTCGCCCAACTTCTTTCCTGCCCACTGGCCGTGGAAATCAGGCCAACTTTCCGCCCAAACTTTTCCCGCCCAACTGGCCGTGGAAGTCAGGCCAACTTTCTGCCCAACTCCTTTCCTGCCCACTGGCCGTGGAATTCAGGCCAACTTTCTGCCCAACTTTATCCCTGCCCGCTGGCCGTGGAATTCAGGCCAACTTTCTGCCCAACTCCTTTCCTGCCCACTGGCCGTGGAAGTCAGGCTAACTTTTCGCCCAAACTTATTCCTGCCCACTGGCCGTGGAAGTCAGGCCAACTTTTCGCCCAACTTCTTTTCCGCCCACTGGCCGTGGAAATCAGGCTAACTTTCTGCCCAACTTTTTCCCTGCCCACTGGCCGTGGAATTCAGGCTAACTTTTCCCCCAACTTCTTTTCCGCCCACTGGCCGTGGAAATCAGGCCAACTTTCTGCCCAACTTCTTTTCCGCCCACTGGCCGTGGAAATCAGGCCAACTTTTCGCCCAACTTCTTTCCTGCCCACTGGCCGTGGAAATCAGGCTAACTTTCTGCCCAACTTTTTCCCTGCCCACTGGCCGTGGAATTCAGGCCAACTTTTCGCCCAAACTTATTCCTGCCCACTGGCCGTGGAATTCAGGCCAACTTTTCGCCCAAACTTATTCCTGCCCACTGGCCGTGGAAATCAGGCCAACTTTCTGCCCAACTTTTTCCCTGCCCACTGGCCCTGGAATTCAGGCCAACTTTTCGCCCAACTTCTTTCCTGCCCACTGGCCGTGGAAATCAGGCTAACTTTCTGCCCAACTTCTTTTCCGCCCACTGGCCGTGGAAATCAGGCTAACTTTCTGCCCAACTTCTTTTCCGCCCACTGGCCGTGGAAGTCAGGCTAACTTTTCGCCCAAACTTATTCCTGCCCACTGGCCGTGGAAATCAGGCCAACTTTCTGCCCAACTTTTTCCCTGCCCACTGGCCCTGGAATTCAGGCCAACTTTTCGCCCAACTTCTTTCCTGCCCACTGGCCGTGGAAATCAGGCTAACTTTCTGCCCAACTTCTTTTCCGCCCACTGGCCGTGGAAGTCAGGCCAACTTTTCGCCCAACTTCTTTTCCGCCCACTGGCCGTGGAAG
>JAIWND010000083.1:10000-15000 GCA_025330725.1 Chlamydoabsidia padenii | reverse complement strand
GGCGATCCCATATGCTCACTATGACCATTCAATCGGTAGTAGCGACGGGCGGTGTGTACAAAGGGCAGGGACGTAATCAACGCAAGCTGATGACTTGCGCTTACTAGGAATTCCTCGTTGAAGAACAATAATTGCAATGTTCTATCCCCAGCACGACAAAATTTCAAAAGTTTACCCAGACCTTCCGGCCAAGGAATAAAAACTCGCTGGTTTTGTCAGTGTAGCGCGCGTGCGGCCCAGAACATCTAAGGGCATCACAGACCTGTTATTGCCTAAAACTTCCACTGAATTGAATTCAGTAGTCTCTCTAAGAAGCCAGGAAACCCGAAGGATTCATAGCACCAACTAAAAAGTTGGCCTGGCTATTTAGCAGAATAAGGTCTCGTTCGTTATCGGAATTAACCAGACAAATCACTCCACGAACTAAGAACGGCCATGCACCACCACCCATAAAATCTAGAAAGAGCTTTCAATCTGTCAATCCTTATTATGTCTGGACCTGGTGAGTTTCCCCGTGTTGAGTCAAATTAAGCCGCAGGCTCCACTCCTGGTGGTGCCCTTCCGTCAATTCCTTTAAGTTTCAGCCTTGCGTCCCATACTCCCCCCAGAACCCAAAGACTTTACTTTCGCTAAGCTGCTGAACCTGACCAAAGGTCAAGGCCCAATCGCTAGTCGGCATAGTTTGTGGTTAAGACTACGACGGTATCTAATCGTCTTCGATCCCTCAACTTTAGTCCCTGATCAATGAAAACGTCCTGGGTCAAATGCTTTCGCAGTAGTTTGTCTTCGGCCAATCCAAGAATTTCACCTCTAGCGGCCAAATACAAATGCCCCCAACCGTTCCTATTCATCATTTCTCAATGTCAAGTAAACCAACAAAACAAGACTCGAGTCCTATTTTATTATTCCATGCTAACACATTCAGGCGCGTAGGCCTACTTTGAGCATTCTGATTTGCTCATGGTAATACGCTTGGCCAAGAAACAAAGCCGGCCGAAACCAACCCTGCTGTGAACCAAGCTTTATCGCCGGGACTACAACCAATCTGGCCCAATGAAGGACCAGCGGCCGAGCCAACCAGGCGTAAATTCGACTACGGACGTTTTAACTGCAACAACTTTAATATACGCTTTTGGAGCTGGAATTACCGCGGCTGCTGGCACCAGACTTGCCCTCCAATTGATCCTCGTTAAGGGATTTAAATTGTACTCATTCCAATTGCAAGGCCAAAAGGCCCTGCATTGTTATTTATTGTCACTACCTCCCCGAGTTGGGATTGGGTAATTTGCGCGCCTGCTGCCTTCCTTGGATGTGGTAGCCGTTTCTCAGGCTCCCTCTCCGGAATCGAACCCTAATTCCCCGTTACCCGTGGTCGCCATTGTAAGCCACTACCTTACAATCAACAGCCTGATAGGGCAGAAAATCGAATGTACCGTCGCCGGCGCAAGGCCATGCGATCAGCTTAATTATTATGAATCACCATAGAACTGGTTTTACCCAGGATGGTTTTGATCTAATAAGTGCAGCCCTCCCGAAGTCAGGCCTTTTCTGCATGTATTAGCTCTAGAATTACCACGGTTATCCAGTAGTAAAGTATTTGTCATGTAGATCATAACTGATTTAATGAGCCATTCGCAGTTTCGCTGTAAAAAGTTGCTTTTACTTAGACATGCATGGCTTAATCTTTGAGACAAGCATATGACTACTGGCAGGATCAACCAGGTAACTACTAGCAGAAGAGATGGGGGAATCATTGGGCAGAATCATACCGTCCGCAGAAACCCATACCGTCTTTTTTACTGGGTAGAATGGTTGGCCCAAGAAAAAATAAATTCCCCTAGGCATCACCCCGAACAAATTTCACCCTACTGAAAGAGCTGAACCGTCCAGGGCAATTTCCATATTGCCGGTTCGACATAGTTTCCTTAGCTGATGCTACCACCAACCGCATTGGTTAGGCGGAAGACCCGCTGAAGAGGAGATTTAGGCCGCGGCGTTCACCTGAAAGATTACTAGCCTGACCGCTATCCCCGTATGAGATGTCCTAATAATGCTAGCAAATTAGCCAGGCATACCAGAATTCGCCATCCCATTTGGCCTGGGAAACACCCGTGGGGTGCCCAGATTAACCCGAAGCGAATGCCCTTGGCGCCTGATGGGCCGAAGGAGGAACACTCGCCTGGGAAAGTACCCGTTAAAGTTGGCCCAAGAGCCTCCCGTCACCGGTAACAACCCCCAGTACTAGCAAGAGGTGAAGACTAAAAAATATTTTTTTTTCTTCCTCCTCCTCATATATTCTGGGGGGGTCAACTTCCAAAGGTGGTTTACACACACATAAGGATTTCAAACTCCCCGCCCAGTTCGGCAGAGCTGGATTTCAAAATTTTGCTCAGGGGCCCCTGAGTTAGCCCTAAAAGTGACCCCCCCCCTGACGGGACCCCTGAACTCAGGGGTCTAGAAATTTCCGCCCACTGGCCGTGGAAATCAGGCCAACTTTTCGCCCAACTTTTTTTTCTGCCCACTGGCCGTGGAAATCAGGCCAACTTTTCGCCCAACTTTTTTTTCCGCCCACTGGCCGTGGAAATCAGGCCAACTTTTCGCCCAAACTTTTTCCTGCCCAACTGGCCGTGGAAATCAGGCCAACTTTTCGCCCAAACTTTTTTCCTGCCCAACTGGCCGTGGAATTCAGGCCAACTTTTCGCCCAAACTTTTTCCTGCCCAACTGGCCGTAGAATTCAGGCCAACTTTTCGCCCAAACTTTTTCCTGCCCAACTGGCCGTGGAAATCAGGCCAACTTTTCGCCCAAACTTTTTCCTGCCCAACTGGCCGTGGAAATCAGGCCAACTTTCCGCCCAAACTTTTTCCGCCCAACTGGCCGTGGAATTTAGGCTAACTTTTCGCCCAACTTTTTTCTGCCCAACTGGCCGTAGAGTTCAGGCCAACTATCTGCCCAACTTTCGCCTGCCTAGCTAGCCTGTATCGCCCGCAATTCGCCCGTGAAAAAAAAATCCCGAGACTTTTCACCCAACTTGGCCTGAATTCTACGCCCAACTTTCTGCCCAAACTTTTTCCTGCCCAGTTAGCCTGAATTCTACGCCCAACATTCCACCCAAACTTTTTCCTGCCCAACTGGCCTGATTTCTACGCCCAACTTTTCGCCCAAACTTTTTCCGCCCAACTGGCCGTGGAAATCAGGCTAACTTTTCGCCCAACTTTTTTTCCGCCCAACTGGCCGTGGAAATCAGGCCAACTTTTCGCCCAACTTTTTTTCCGCCCAACTGGCCGTGGAAATCAGGCCAACTTTTCGCCCAACTTTTTTTCCGCCCACTGGCCGTGGAAATCAGGCCAACTTTTCGCCCAACTTTTTTTCCGCCCACTGGCCGTGGAAATCAGGCCAACTTTTCGCCCAACTTTTTTTCCGCCCACTGGCCGTGGAATTCAGGCCAACTTTCCGCCCAAACTTTTTCCGCCCAACTGGCCGTGGAATTTAGGCTAACTTTTCGCCCAACTTTTTTCTGCCCAACTGGCCGTAGAGTTCAGGCCAACTATCTGCCCAACTTTCGCCTGCTCAACTAGCATGTATCGCCCGCAATTCGCCCGTGAAAAAAAAATCCCGAGTCTTTTCACCCAACTTGGCCTGAATTCTACGCCCAACTTTCTGCCCAAACTTTTTCCTGCCCAGTTAGCCTGAATTCTACGCCCAACATTCCGCCCAAACTTTTTCCTGCCCAACTGGCCTGATTTCTACGCCCAACTTTTCGCCCAAACTTTTTCCGCCCAACTGGCCGTGGAAATCAGGCTAACTTTTCGCCCAACTTTTTTTCCGCCCAACTGGCCGTGGAAATCAGGCCAACTTTTCGCCCAACTTTTTTTCCGCCCACTGGCCGTGGAATTCAGGCCAACTTTCCGCCCAAACTTTTTCCGCCCAACTGGCCGTGGAATTTAGGCTAACTTTTCGCCCAACTTTTTTCTGCCCAACTGACCGTAGAGTTCAGGCCAACTATCTGCCCAACTTTCGCCTGCCCAGCTAGCCTGTATCGCCCGCAATTCGCCCGTGAAAAAAAAAATCCCGAGTCTTTTCACCCAACTTGGCCTGAATTCTACGCCCAACTTTCTCCCCAAACTTTTTCCTGCCCAACTGGCCTGATTTCTACGCCCAACTTTTCGCCCAAACTTTTTCCGCCCAACTGGCCGTGGAAATCAGGCTAACTTTTCGCCCAACTTTTTTTCCGCCCACTGGCCGTGGAATTCAGGCTAACTTTTCGCCCAACTTTTTTTCCGCCCAACTGGCCGTGGAAATCAGCCCAACTTTTCGCCCAACTTTTTTTCCGCCCACTGGCCGTGGAAATCAGCCCAACTTTTCGCCAAAACTTTTTCCTGCCCAACTGGCCGTGGAATTCAGCCCAACTTTTCGCCCAACTTTTTTTCCGCCCAACTGGCCGTGGAAATCAGGCTAACTTTTCGCCAAAACTTTTTCCTGCCCAACTGGCCGTGGAAATCAGCCCAACTTTTCGCCCAACTTTTTTTCCGCCCAACTGGCCGTGGAATTCAGCCCAACTTTCCGCCAAACCTTTTTCCGCCCTAAAGACCTGCTTCATATATCTCTTTCGCTTTTTACTACCAAGTTACGGCCATATGATGGAGAAAACACCAGATCCCGTCCGATCTCTGCAGTTAACCTCCTTACAGTATCGTCAGTACTACGGTAAGAGATTACGTGGGAATACGATATGCTGTAATTTTTTTTGCTTCCCCTATTACACTTATTACCAAATATGGTAAAAAGCTACTACTTTTTGAATTTATCACTTTTTGATCATCAAAGCTTCAATGACACGACATATATTATTGTTTTATATCATTTTCTCATTGTTATATAGTCAACTACTATTATATTCAATGTTTTCATTCACTTTGTGCTTTAATCATTCATGCAGCACCATTAACTCATTTCAATTATACGCGCAACTTTATGTCAAAACTTTTTCCTGCCCACTGGC
>JAIWND010000083.1:0-5000 GCA_025330725.1 Chlamydoabsidia padenii | reverse complement strand
AGTCCTCAATCCAGCCCAAAGTATTTTGACAGGGGCTATAACACCTCAACCGAAGCCGAGGCCACATTCCCCCATCTTTTTTCCTCCAGGCCGAATTGTCGCAGGCTAACGTACCAGCAAGTGCACCCAGGCCGAAGCCCAGGTTGATTACTACCACATCAGACTGATTTCATACGGTTCCCTTTCAGCAATTTCACGTACTTTTTGACCCTCTTTTCAAAGTGCTTTTCATCTTTCCCTCACGGTACTTGTTCGCTATCGGTCTTTCGTCAATATTTAGCTTTAGGAGAGATTTACCTCCCATTTTAGGCTGCATTCCCAAACAACCTGACTCTTCGCAGCCGGGCGAACGTATGATTGAGCTATGGCCAAAGACGGGGATTTCACCCTCCATGTCGCCCCTTTCCAGAGAACTTTTTTACCATGCCAACCGTACTACCCAACCGCTTTAGTTTACAATCCGCCTAACCTAGGGCCAGGAGGTTCCAACTTTGAGCTTTTCCCTGTTCACTCGCCGTTACTGGGGGAATCATTGTTATTTTCTTTTCCTCCGCTTATTGATATGCTTAAGTTCAGCGGGTAATCCCGCCTGATTTCAGATCAAATGAATGGGGTTATAACCCGGCCGACAACTTGAGAGGAACCAGTATAATACTGCACCGCATAAAATGATTATTAGGAGCAGACCATACAGGAACAAGCTGTACTTTTGTCGACCTGGCGAAAAGATTTCAACCGAGACCAGCTTACAAAAAAGCCGGCAGGGCCAATAGTTATCCTGACCATACTGGAAAATAAATTCCAGGTAGGGTGATAATGATACTGAAACAGGCGTACCCTTTGGAATACCAAAGGGTGCAAGATGCGTTCAAAGATTTGATGATTCACTAAAGGCAGATCACATTACATATCGCGATTCGCTGCGTTCTTCATCGATACGAAAGCCGAGAGATCCATTGCTGAAAGTTGTTTAGGTTACTTTCATATAAAAATGTGTTCAGTATAAAATTTAAAAAAGTTAGGCGGGACTTGGCTTGCAAATCCCGCCGTATGCAGGAGGGGCGCGACGGGGGAGCTGAATCTCTCACCCCGACCATCCCTCCCGCAAACAAAGACGGTTCACAGGATAAAGATATTCAGGCCAGAATTAACTGACCCGAGCATTTTTAATGATCCTTCCGCAGGTTCACCTACGGAAACCTTGTTACGACTTTTACTTCCTCTAAATAATCTAGTTTGCCATAGTTCTCTCCCTAGATCTTGGTGTTGCCACCTAGATCCAGGCGATCCCATATGCTCACTATGACCATTCAATCGGTAGTAGCGACGGGCGGTGTGTACAAAGGGCAGGGACGTAATCAACGCAAGCTGATGACTTGCGCTTACTAGGAATTCCTCGTTGAAGAACAATAATTGCAATGTTCTATCCCCAGCACGACAAAATTTCAAAAGTTTACCCAGACCTTCCGGCCAAGGAATAAAAACTCGCTGGTTTTGTCAGTGTAGCGCGCGTGCGGCCCAGAACATCTAAGGGCATCACAGACCTGTTATTGCCTAAAACTTCCACTGAATTGAATTCAGTAGTCTCTCTAAGAAGCCAGGAAACCCGAAGGATTCATAGCACCAACTAAAAAGTTGGCCTGGCTATTTAGCAGAATAAGGTCTCGTTCGTTATCGGAATTAACCAGACAAATCACTCCACGAACTAAGAACGGCCATGCACCACCACCCATAAAATCTAGAAAGAGCTTTCAATCTGTCAATCCTTATTATGTCTGGACCTGGTGAGTTTCCCCGTGTTGAGTCAAATTAAGCCGCAGGCTCCACTCCTGGTGGTGCCCTTCCGTCAATTCCTTTAAGTTTCAGCCTTGCGTCCCATACTCCCCCAGAACCCAAAGACTTTACTTTCGCTAAGCTGCTGAACCTGACCAAAGGTCAAGGCCCAATCGCTAGTCGGCATAGTTTGTGGTTAAGACTACGACGGTATCTAATCGTCTTCGATCCCTCAACTTTAGTCCCTGATCAATGAAAACGTCCTGGGTCAAATGCTTTCGCAGTAGTTTGTCTTCGGCCAATCCAAGAATTTCACCTCTAGCGGCCAAATACAAATGCCCCCAACCGTTCCTATTCATCATTTCTCAATGTCAAGTAAACCAACAAAACAAGACTCGAGTCCTATTTTATTATTCCATGCTAACACATTCAGGCGCGTAGGCCTACTTTGAGCATTCTGATTTGCTCATGGTAATACGCTTGGCCAAGAAACAAAGCCGGCCGAAACCAACCCTGCTGTGAACCAAGCTTTATCGCCGGGACTACAACCAATCTGGCCCAATGAAGGACCAGCGGCCGAGCCAACCAGGCGTAAATTCGACTACGGACGTTTTAACTGCAACAACTTTAATATACGCTTTTGGAGCTGGAATTACCGCGGCTGCTGGCACCAGACTTGCCCTCCAATTGATCCTCGTTAAGGGATTTAAATTGTACTCATTCCAATTGCAAGGCCAAAAGGCCCTGCATTGTTATTTATTGTCACTACCTCCCCGAGTTGGGATTGGGTAATTTGCGCGCCTGCTGCCTTCCTTGGATGTGGTAGCCGTTTCTCAGGCTCCCTCTCCGGAATCGAACCCTAATTCCCCGTTACCCGTGGTCGCCATTGTAAGCCACTACCTTACAATCAACAGCCTGATAGGGCAGAAAATCGAATGTACCGTCGCCGGCGCAAGGCCATGCGATCAGCTTAATTATTATGAATCACCATAGAACTGGTTTTACCCAGGATGGTTTTGATCTAATAAGTGCAGCCCTCCCGAAGTCAGGCCTTTTCTGCATGTATTAGCTCTAGAATTACCACGGTTATCCAGTAGTAAAGTATTTGTCATGTAGATCATAACTGATTTAATGAGCCATTCGCAGTTTCGCTGTAAAAATTGCTTTTACTTAGACATGCATGGCTTAATCTTTGAGACAAGCATATGACTACTGGCAGGATCAACCAGGTAACTACTAGCAGAAGAGATGGGGGAATCATTGGGCAGAATTGTACCGTCCGCAGAAACCCATACCGTCTTTTTTACTGGGTAGAATGGTTGGCCCAAGAAAAAATAAATTCCCCTAGGCATCACCCCGAACAAATGTCGCCCTACTGAAAGAGCTGAACCGTCCAGGGCAATTTCCATATTGCCGGTTCGACATAGTTTCCTTAGCTGATGCTACCACCAACCGCATTGGTTAGGCGGAAGACCCGCTGAAGAGGAGATTTAGGCCGCGGCGTTCACCTGAAAGATTACTGGCCTGACCGCTATCCCCGTATGAGATGTCCTAATAATGCTAGCAAATTAGCCAGGCATACCAGAATTCGCCATCCCATTTGGCCTGGGAAACACCCGTGGGGTGCCCAGATTAACCCGAAGCGAATGCCCTTGGCGCCTGATGGGCCGAAGGAGGAACACTCGCCTGGGAAAGTACCCGTTAAAGTTGGCCCAAGAGCCTCCCGTCACCGGTAACAACCCCCAGTACTAGCAAGAGGTGAAGACTAAAAAATATTTTTTTTTCTTCCTCCTCCTCATATATTCTGGGGGGGTCAACTTCCAAAGGTGGTTTACACACACATAAGGATTTCAAACTCCCCGCCCAGTTCGGCAGAGCTGGATTTCAAAATTTTGCTCAGGGGCCCCTGAGTTAGCCCTAAAAGTGACCCCCCCCCCCTGACGGGACCCCTGAACTCAGGGGTCTAGAAATTTCCGCCCACTGGCCGTGGAAATCAGGCCAACTTTTCGCCCAACTTTTTTTTTCGCCCACTGGCCGTGGAAATCAGGCCAACTTTTCGCCCAACTTTTTTTTCTGCCCACTGGCCGTGGAAATCAGGCCAACTTTTCGCCCAAACTTTTTCCTGCCCAACTGGCCGTGGAAATCAGGCCAACTTTTCGCCCAAACTTTTTTCCTGCCCAACTGGCCGTGGAATTCAGGCCAACTTTTCGCCCAAACTTTTTCCTGCCCAACTGGCCGTAGAATCCAGGCCAACTTTTCGCCCAAACTTTTTCCTGCCCAACTGGCCGTAGAATTCAGGCCAACTTTTCGCCCAAACTTTTTCCTGCCCAACTGGCCGTGGAAATCAGGCCAACTTTCCGCCCAAACTTTTTCCGCCCAACTGGCCGTGGAATTTAGGCTAACTTTTCGCCCAACTTTTTTCTGCCCAACTGGCCGTAGAGTTCAGGCCAACTATCTGCCCAACTTTCGCCTGCCCAGCTAGCCTGTATCGCCCGCAATTCGCCCGTGAAAAAAAAAATCCCGAGACTTTTCACCCAACTTGGCCTGAATTCTACGCCCAACTTTCTGCCCAAACTTTTTCCTGCCCAGTTAGCCTGAATTCTACGCCCAACATTCCGCCCAAACTTTTTCCTGCCCAACTGGCCTGATTTCTACGCCCAACTTTTCGCCCAAACTTTTTCCGCCCAACTGGCCGTGGAAATCAGGCTAACTTTTCGCCCAACTTTTTTTCCGCCCACTGGCCGTGGAAATCAGGCTAACTTTTCGCCCAACTTTTTTTCCGCCCAACTGGCCGTGGAAATCAGGCTAACTTTTCGCCCAACTTTTTTTCCGCCCACTGGCCGTGGAAATCAGGCCAACTTTTCGCCCAACTTTTTTCCGCCCACTGGCCGTGGAATTCAGGCCAACTTTCCGCCCAAACTTTTTCCGCCCAACTGGCCGTGGAATTTAGGCTAACTTTTCGCCCAACTTTTTTCTGCCCAACTGGCCGTAGAGTTCAGGCCAACTTTCTGCCCAACTTTCGCCTGCTCAACTAGCATGTATCGCCCGCAATTCGCCCGTGAAAAAAAAAATCCCGAGTCTTTTCACCCAAGTTGGCCTGAATTCTACGCCCAACTTTCTGCCCAAAACTTTTTCCTGCCCAGTTAGCCTGAATTCTACGCCCAACATTCCGCCCAAACTTTTCCTGCCCAACTGGCCTGATTTCTACGCCCAACTTTTCGCCCAAA
>JAIWND010000082.1:0-37272 GCA_025330725.1 Chlamydoabsidia padenii | reverse complement strand
TTCTCCATACAGCTTCACATGGACCAATGTATCTTGCGTTTTGGTAATCATCAATTTCATCATTTTCTTCTCCCTCATTTGCTAAGCCAAAAGTAGACCGATCTGAACCTTTTGTCACATACTTGCATAGGTACTTGATGGCGCGTGACGAAGTACAGATTTCAACATTTATATGACTGTCATATTTTTGGCACAAATAAGGGTTGTAGGGAACGACATGTCTGTTATCTGCTCTAAAATTTGATCGCGTGTAAAA
The DNA here is from genome assembly GCA_025330725.1 of Chlamydoabsidia padenii. Lineage (NCBI taxonomy): Eukaryota > Fungi > Mucoromycota > Mucoromycetes > Mucorales > Cunninghamellaceae > Chlamydoabsidia > Chlamydoabsidia padenii. The sequence goes on along the minus strand of JAIWND010000082.1, from coordinate 37,016 downwards.
ATGTGTTCGTCCATCATTTCGTCGCATGTAAAGTGGGTATCCATCTTCATTCATCGTTGTTCTGTCGGAAAATTGCTTTGGATAATGTTTACTACACACTGTTCGCTTGGTGATGGGATGTTGTACTAAACATTTTGGACCACATGGTCCGTGAATCATATAGCGAATGACAGTATGATGCAGGCCAGGGTTGACTGTGATGTCAGGTAATTCAGCAGAAACAAAATTATCGTACTGATCAGATGACATTGGTCGATCGTTAGGTGCTAATATTACTACGATATGAATATGTGGTAAACCGCGTTTCTGAAATTCGACTGTGGCGATATATCCAATCACTTCACCAAAACAACGACTTGCAATTACATTCTTCATCAAGTCCTGCATCTTCATATGGAATACCCTGGAAGTGATGTCTGGTCGATCATAAGCATTTTGACCTTGTGGAAGAGCTTGAATAATTTCTGGCCAGCCTGGATTACATGTCATGGTAATGAATAAGGATGGCTTCCCTTTCTGTCTAACAATGGCCAGCCCATCTTGAAGAACTTGACGCATGTATCTCGGACCTCCACTAAAAGATGACGGTAGGACGACTCGTTTTCCAATTTGACTGGGATCTGCTCCATCTCCAATGCCACTGTACATTTCTGCTCTCAAAGTTTTCTGATTATCTCTCAAAAATCGTAACCTTGCGGCTTCAATGCGTATGTAACTGTCAACTACGTACTGCTGGAATAATCTGTCATAATGGTGTATATAATAGTTATCTCTAGCCATCATCATATATGCACAGTACGCACGTAATGTTATTTGATGCTGGTCATTTGAAGCAGATTGCATACCGACATGCCAACCATCTTCACCATATGGAAACATCAATACATAATGCAGAGGCATATATGACGGATTTAAAGAGCTAAGTGTACGAATACCACGGCTGCGATCGTTGATAACAATGTCATGAGGATGAAAATTACCGTCTGTCGAGTTCTCAACCACCATCGCGGAAATCTCTGGATATGATGGTAAATCGTATCTCCTACCCAATGCTGGTGTTGACTTGAGCACTATTGCCACGTTTTCAATACGCTCTCTACCATATTGTTCGTATGCTGTCATGAGTCCCCGAGAAAAACAATTATTGTTGTGGATGATTTCTTGTAACATCGCTATCGTCTCAGGGTTTAAATGATCGATAAGTGATCTTCTCTGGTTCAGCTGTTCTTCGGCGTCTTGAAAATACACTTGAGAAAATGTAGGTCGTCCAGTGGCTGTGTTAGAGACACCTAACTTGTGGTAGATTGTCCCATTGATCCGAAACACCTGGTCACGCTCGGTGGTAGGATAGGCTCCTACTCCTGGGGTGGACTCTGTACCGGATGAGTTAACTTGTTGGACAACCATCGACGCAAATGCAAATAATGTATTATAAGCCCTCATATATTTATGGAAGTCAGCAGCCGTTTCATTCGAAGATAGATGGCAAGTCAATAGTGAAAGCATTGGTTCTGGTGGTGGTCTGGGTAAAGCAAACGAAATTTTACCACCATTGCAGCAAATACCAAAACTGGGATTGGTTCTACTACTTATGGCAAGCTTCTCATTAATCCACATTTTTGACCCGCAATGTCTACATTCTATTTCCATCGCCGGGAGTACATGGCGATGATAGGAAACACCTTCATCGTGGCACACATCAGGTCCAAAAACATCCTCTGCGCGAAAGTTTTGACTCTGAGCAGCCTTTTTATACTGAGCATGCATATTTGTGCGATAAAAAGGGCAATATTGATTGCTGGCTCTTTCATGTGTACTCATTCCACATGAACAGCATCTACCCCTTCGTGTCGCCGTTCTTACTCTTGTTTGTTCCTGAAAAAAATAATTAAAAAAAAAAGAGAGAGAGAATGCATCTGTATGTACCTCGGTGAACGGTGTTGCATTCGTATAATTAGTGTTTAAAGGGCAGAGTGCGAATGTAATTCTGTAGTGTGTAGTTGAGCCACATCTACATGTTCGAGAAGTGCTTTGTTGATTCTCAGCGGTATCTTCTTCCTAAAAGAAGAAGAAGAAGAAGAAAAGCAAGACATGAGAAGCAGATGTCGATGTAGTTAAGAAAAAAGTAAAACATAAGCAGATGTCGATGTAGTTTATTTTACCCTGTTGTCAGTTCTTTGTCGCAATCTACGACTGTTTAATGGACAATCTAAGAAGCTTATCCGTGTATGAGTCGCTGAACCACAACGACATGTTCTTGTTGATGTGCTTGTTGGAGTATCCATTAGGTATTAGGTAAATAAGAAAAATAAGGGGAGGCCTTCCCTCGACTTAAATCTCGGTGTGATAAGACGCAGTAAAGAGATTGGCTACGTTTGACACCCGAACAGTATAGCACGGTTTGATTGGACAAAATTCAAACTCGGCAAATAAGATTTTTTAGATAACGTAACTTCATTTTGTCTTTATAACTGTATTCTATAAAGTAAAAATGAAACTCCGGTTTCCCTACAAAAAAAAAAAAAAAAATTTCTCTCAACAACACCACAACAAACACCAAATTCTACTTCATTGGTGAAATCCTCGACAATTCTCGTGTGCTGCGCTACGACCGTCTTCCCGAAAAAAGGCATGGCTATATGCTGGTGAAACGCTCTGGCACTACATGTGATATGAACGACTTCGATGCTGTATGTATTATCGACATGCATATGAAAGACGATTCTGACAACCACATTATCAACCCCAACAAATTCGGCGTGTCCTGGTGTGTAGCCAACAACAATATAGATTAGCTTTTTTTTTTTTTACTTCACTTTTCTCTTTAGATTTGATTATACATTTTATTCATTTATGCTTTATCCATTTTTACTAAATCAACCTTTATATGATAAAAACACTTTTCTTTACTTGACATGTCTACCTCCTTTTTGAAACACCGTCCTTGACAGTTAATGGGAAATTTTTCGGCGGAGGTGCGGAGAATTCACCATATGTAAAGTACAGTGGGGGACAAAAAAAGTAAACACTTTCAAATTCTGATGTTTTTCTTATTTTGTAAAATAAATTGTAATACGCATAACTCGACGAAAACATATCCAATCTTAATAAAAAAACATTCAATCAATAGATATACTACTGAATTTTATTCAGTTAAAAAATAAATAAATAAAGCCCGATGATTGAAGGAGGGGGACCAGAGCAGTATAGTTACCACCGGGTGCTGTCACCTTTGAGGCGGATCACCTCTTTGACTCGCTCGGGCATACTGTCAATTAACTTATTGACTTTTTCAATGTCAATAGCTTCCCAAGCAGCGCGAATGACATTTTCGAAGTTGGCAGCAGACATACCAGGTCGATGTTCTTTTTGTACAGCAACTTTTATCTGGTACCACATGTTTTCGATTGGGTTTAAATCAGGCGATTGTGCTGGCCAGTCCAAATTCATAATCCCCCGATCTTCACGCCATTTTTCGCCACCTGACTTCTGTGAATGGGTGCATTATCCTCCATGAACAAGATATTGGGATCTTCTTCAAGGAAATTCGCCAGCGGACCTTCGCAGGCAATCTTGACAAGGTCTTTGGCCGAACAAAGGCTTTTGCCCTTATCCTTCTCAAAAAACGCAATGTCTGTTTTCCTATTATAGGCGATACCACCCCAAACCATTTTTGACATCCTGTTTCCCTTGAAGGCATCTGTTGTACACTCCTTTCGGTTGACTTCATCCTTTTGACACCAGCAACGTTCCACTCTGCTGATCTTCCCTTTTTCGAAACTGGATTCGTCGGTGAATACCACCTTTCTCCAGTGTTCCAGGGTGAAGTCCTTGTGTTTTTTCGCCCAAGCAAGTCGCCGAGAGATGTTAGAAGTGCTCAGGTGAGGCTTTTCCTTACAAATTCTTGAGTGATATCCTTCTTTATACATGACGCGCCGAAATGTGCGCTCACTCACATCAAAGCTTGATTCGAGGAGGATTTCATTTTTTGGTTTTTTTCTATCCGCTTTAACTTTACGCACAAGATACCTGGTATCACGTTCAGAAAGTTTTTGACGGCGTCCGGACCCTTCCTTCCGCGCGATCTCGCCATTAGATTCATAGATCTTAAGAATTCCATCAACGGTTTTTCTACTCGGTTTGAATTGACGGGCTATTTCAGCCACCGAAGTGCCTGCAAGTTGGAGTCCAACGACTAGGTTCTTTTCAGCTAGTGTTAGAGGCATATTATATCAAGTTACAAGAAGTTTTATTCACCAGTTCACCCGAAAACTACGTATTCCTATTGGGAATGTCTCGTCTGAGATTTTTCGGAATTTGAAAGTGTATACTTTTTTTGTCCCCTCACTGTGTGTGATACGGTACAATTAAGATTGACTGAGTTTATTGATTAGTTGATCGCTATCAAGTCAGACAATAGGAAAAAGAAATCACTTGAGTATTGCTGACTTGGTATGGGTGACAGAAAAGAAAACGATACAAAGAGAAATCATAGATAATAAACATACACTACACTATACGCCTCCCAAAGAAATCATTGATTGAGGATGATCACTCGCTTCTAAAGATATACCATGAGTAGCCACATGAGGGACATCAGCCACATGAGACTCGATTGAGTTGAGTTCAAGCAGAATGGTAACAACCCGTTGCATGGCCAGTCGGGAAATATCCAATTGAAGGGCAGCATACATTTGAACGAGATCATCGCCCACTTCTTTTAAAACTGCACTATCCTGTTGATATTTTAACTGACAATGAAGCATTATGTCTTGATAAAAGCGTTGGCTTGTCCAAATAAAATGCTGGCCTAGTTGAGTCATAGATATACTAGCAAATACAGGATACATCGATGTTAAATTATCTAGTACTGTTGTCGGTACTAGTTGATCTGAAGGAGACGATGATGACGATGGTGAAAGTGCAGTATGATTAGTGCTATTTACAACATTGTTGTTGGCAGACAGTGGTTCAGTAAAAGTAGTAGTAGTATTAGTGGTAGTAGCCATAGGTGTTGCCGATTGATGTTGATGATTTCGATCTTTAGTGGTATTCGGATTTAAAAACATGTTAGACGACTTTCTCGATGAATAGAACAAATGGCGTAATCGGTAAAAGAAACCGCCACTATTTCCATTCCGTCTTTTTTTTCGTTTAACTAGACCAAAGAACAGAGGTCGATAAGGCTGTCGTATCTTTAGTATATCAGGCCATTGCCAAGGTGAAGGAATAAATGTAGGTAAAGGGATATGTTGCAACGTCAAGCTGGTGGTATCAATTAAAGGTGTTGGTCGTAAAGCCATGTGTGCTGTAGTGGTAGGGTTTTTTGCAGCTCCAGTGACACCAAATGTTCCATTCAAATACGGATGGTTATGATGATCGGTGGTGAGTGGTGTAGACGGGACCATATTTGTCGTAGATATATCAATTTCTTCACCTTGACCAGTAATATTATTTTTTGAAGGTACTATTGTTGGCCTAGAACCATGTTGATCTTGATCCTGGTCTTGATTCGCATACCAACGATCCACACGCTGTTGCTGTAAAGGATCCAAATATGGAGCTGGTGGCGATGGCGGTAAAGGCTGTTGATGCTGATACTGATGCTGATTATCGTTGGCAAAAGAGGACCGCTGACTTGCTTCAATACTAGACGAATGAGCTTCTAATGGAAGGAATAAGCGTTGATACAAAGTCTGACATCGTCGGTGTAAATCATAAGGCTGGCCACGTTTGAGCTGAGCATCAATTTGAGATAAATTGTGGTGAGCATTTTCACCAAATACGGTAGCGAAACGTTGACAGAGGTTAGAAATAATAGCAATTTGATCTTGACGGGATAAGATATGACATTCAAATACAAGTTGCCTTGATCCAATTGCTTTACGTTTCAATCCCAGCTGAGCATAATTGTGACGATCGACAACAACGATATGACATCCAGCAGGAGGGTCGAAAGAGGTCATCAAGAATGAATGAATGATTTTGTTAACTTGTTGTTGTGGTCGCTGTTGCCACGCCTTTTGAAGATCCTTCAGGTTAGCTAATAACTGTGTCCATTGACTTTGTTCTCGTGCTTTGGTGTCGAAACGTTGACTTAGTTGTTGCCAATCGATATGCATCCATTGTTGTGCCTGTCCATCTGGTAAGTTTCTTATTTGTCGCTGATGTGCAATAGCTTGATAAGAATCAATCATTTCAAGACATGTTCGCATCAAAGTTTGTCGTATGTGTAGATGGTATTCTTCCTCTCGATTATGATGATGAGGATTTATTACCCATTTCCCCTGTAATAATGTACGAGCTTGCTGTATTGTATCCTTGATGCGCGTTAGTTGTTGATGCGTTGCCACGTGTTGATCCAGACAAAATTGTTGTTGCACGTCTGAACAAAATATATCTATCAACTGTTCTAACTCTTCTGCCAACTCTTCGGCGGCAGGGTGAGAAGATATGGTGGAGATAGTCGTGGGAATCGATGTCATATACAATAGTAACAATAACAACGAAAATGAAAATGAAAATGAAAATGAAAATGAAAATGAGAGTGAGAATGAGAATGAGAATGAGAATGAGAATGAGAATGAGAATGAAAATGAGAATGAAAATGATACAAAATGACAGAGAGTCTACACTACAAAGTGAAAAATAAAAATAAAAGGGAAAGGAATGGGAAGATAACCGGAAAGCAAAAGGAACCACGGATAACGGGCTGTAATGATGATGATCTGTTGCTGGTAAGGATTAACAAGGGTTCAATTGAAATATACAGTGGATAACAATGGAAGGGATAGGAGTTACTACCAAATAATAGATTAATTCGAGGTTGGAAGGTGGAAAAGGGGTGATCCAATAACTTGTTTTTTTCCTTTAAGAAGCAGCCTTACCTAAAAAAGGGGATTGTATTGACTCTGCTGAACTATAGTCACATCAACAAGGCTGATGCTTGTCAAATGGGCAGGGGACTTTTTTGTACTTCGCTACACTTACACGAAGCATCGAAACTGTATCACCTCACTGTATTTATACATACCCCTGGTACAGTCAAATTGCAGGTTGTGCAGCCTTGCCGGATTTAGAGTGGAAAATCGTGTGGCATAATACAACAGTAGACTTGCAACATTTTTTTCTTTGAAATATGTCGTCGCAAAAGATGGCACATATAAGCTCAAAAGTGATGTATTGTCTCTTGAGAGACTTCTATCACCTTTATTAAAATATCACTAGTTCCAAAAAAAATGGCGATATTATGTATTGGTGGAGAAAAGATTGGTAGCGTTAAGATTTTGACTGGTTGCCGGTTGTGCAATGGGAATAAACTTTTGAGCTGAATTTTGATCAGAGCGACTTGTCCGCCATCCTAATGCACCAGGATTGAGTGCCAAGATCGCCACAAGGAGAACAAGGAGTGCAAAAACAAAGATGCTAAATGCCAGACGAGAGGCTCTTTTCCACATTAGATCGATTCGACGGCCTTTGGATGATTGATACTTCTTCTCAGGTGGAGTGTAGAGTGCACCAATTATCCAAATGGGTGGAAATACAAACCCAAATATAAAATAAAGAAAAGATAAGCGACATTGAGACTTTTTCTTTGGCGATTTCACTACTATAATTTTGGCCGGCATGGTTTTTGTTGCTGTAGAATCGTTACTCCTTATATTCCGTGGAGGTAATATTGCAAATTTTTCATCTGGTATCATTACTTCCCTATCCACTATATGATATAACAAGTAAACAGAAAATAAATATAGTAGTGACTTTACTTTCACTAAAATCTTTACCTTGTTGCAGAGTGGCTAAATGGGAAGACGACGATGACATTTGGCATTTGTTTAATACGGCTTCAGCTTTCTTTTGCATCCAGCTCGAACTGGTTTTTTGTGATACGTGAGACTGACGCACAACAGCTGCCACTTGCTGTTTATGATTACTTGTGCTTGTCACAGTGGAAGAAAAGGTGGATTTATGGTATGTTTCGGAGCGGATGGCATGTAGGAGGGCTAAGCGTGCATGATGCTCATGTACACTCACGTGAGTGGGCTGGGCAGTTGGAGAAAAGATAGTGGGGGGATAAGAAGGGATTGTATATTGTTTCTGTTGTAGCGCCAAGTAATCTTCATTGTCGTTGTTGTCATCAGTACAATTATGTATCTGTCTCTGCGCTTGGTCCTTCACCAATTGATGATGGACAGCGCTCATCACACCAAGTGGCAAGGTAGGTAGGTCCGGCAAAGTAGCAATTTTGACTTGAGGGTCTCCAGATATACGTCTTGTGAGAGGCGGATGTAAATGCAAATGACGATCCTGTAGCGCTATTGCTTGTATTACATCCTGTTGTTGTCGTTTTTTACGTCGTTCCAATATAGTACCACCGAAAAATGTGTAGCTGGGGTCAAAATACATTTCCCAAGACTCATTAAAGCCATCAAGCTGTTGTCGGTAAGATGTATTAGAAGGTTGTTCCTCACCGTTGGTGATCTTTTTGATTATTCCTGTAGCGGACGATTGATCAAGCGGCTTGTTGCGAGCAATGCTGTTGCCATCACTTGCTTGAGCAGAAACTGAGACAGAACGTTGCAAATTATGTTTACTCATTGTTGATCCATTATGCATATGAGAATTGCTGATGCACGTGATATCGGAAGGTTTATCAAAAGGGAGGTGATATTGGGACATGAGTATCCAAAAAAAATTTCAAATATGCGGTGCAACAGGCTGGTGAAGACTAAATTTTGTCTTTTCATAAAAACAGCAAAGGAAGAGAAAAGACGCCTAAATTGAAGAGGTTGTGAACACTTTATTCCTCGTATGAAAATTAACCGTGTTTCACGCAATATGTAAAAAACAAACCAATATGCTTGTGTTCCAAATGACTGACCCACCGATTGATTTTCTCCTTTGAGATAAGACATGCGAAGAAACAAACAAAGTTGAACAACTAAAGATGTAATAATTATTTGTGTCAATATAAAATCCAACTGACAACCCTCGGCGGAAAGTGAATGCGGAGCACCAAGAGGCTTACACGACTTTTTTTTTTTTTTTTTTTTTTTTTTTTTTTTTTTTTCGCACTCTCTTATCGATGATCCGCAACATCACCAAAATAGCAAGCAGACATGTGCCATTACAAAGGACCATACCTTTTCAGTTATCTGTTATGATACTTGATAGATCTCCAAAGTTGCTTCAGTCTGCACGCCGGGTACCAACCTCGTATTTCCTGATACAACAATCTTGGCAGTCAACTCAAGCTTTCACCGCCACCAATAAAAACTGTCCTGGCTGTGGTGCTCCATTTCAACACGATCAGCCCGATCAGCCTGGATATTATGTTCAAAGGAATTCGGAAGTAAATGCAGCTGATTCTGTTATTTCAACAAAACGCAAAAAATCAAATAAGACACTCGACCAAATCACTTACGATTCCTTGGTCAATGCGTTAGATCCTAATACTCGGGCAATGTTGGAAGGTGGCTCGGAAAACTCTGATCGGCTTGTGAAAACAGATACTGATGCTGAGCCTTTGTCAAAAAGAGAACAAGATTGCCCCAGGGACGACCATACAACTCGAAACAGTGTCTATACCTGTCAGCGGTGTCATCAGCTTAATCATAGTAATCGCATAGAAGTCCTTGATGCGGGATTTCTCAGCTCTTCACAACAGTACACCTCACTTTCATTTCTACAAACTAAGCAAAAGCCTGTATTGGTTTACGTCATGGATATTACCAACATGCCGTGGTCTTTGAAAGCACTGAAACACATCCTGACCATCCAACCCGAAGCACGAGTGATGATTGTTGCAAATAAAGTAGATTTGTTACCTCCATCAGCCGCAAAGCATGAGCAGCGAATTCGTGACTATATCTTGATGGGCCTAAAACAGCAATTGGTGACTGATAGCAGTGATAGCACAAAGACAATGAGAAGCGTACAGTCCGTCACACTCATTAGCGCAAAGAAGGGCTGGGGAGTAAAAGGTCTAATGCGACGGGTGCAACAGACTTTACTACCAACTGACGACCTCTATGTGGTTGGTAGCGTCAATGCAGGAAAATCGGCGCTTATCAATCAATTTTTGGGCCACTCTCGATCATTGAATAAACAGCAATATCGTACAACGAGTTCCGTTGTTCCTGGAACGACCATGGGGATGATTCGGATACCTCTACATGCGGCTGGGATGAGCCCGAATCGGAATGATGATGAACAAACTGGTAAACAACAGCGACTAGTCACACGCGATCACTTTTTGATTGACACTCCTGGTATTATTGATAATGCCGATAATATTTACCCCATGAGCTTGGCCACACAAACACAGCAACAAAAACTCAACAAGAAACACCCTGCGATGAAACCAACTACATTTCGGCTTTATCAAGGTCAGTCCCTCGTTTTGGGAAAGGCAAGAATTGATGTCGTAACAATAACGAAACGACCGGTTCTCATGACACTGTTCACACCGCTGTCTCCCCACATCACCAAAACTGCAAAACTGGAAGAACGAGACCCAAGTGGTTGCGATGGTGGTGCATCAATGGTGCCTTTACATAAAGTGATTAATGTACGCAATAATCATAAAACTCATGCTTCCGTGGATTTGGCCTTTGCAGGGCTTGGCTGGGTTGCATTAACAGGCGGATTTAATTTAGCTACTTTACAAATTTGGCTACCAGCAGATACTTCACCGGCAGCCTTTTATCTTCGTGAACCGTCATTTTTACCTTACGAATATAACGGCCAGATACGAAAATTCTTTGGGTCTGGTGAACGAGCCATCATATAGAAATATAGTTTATGTATCAAAATAAAAAAGAATCTTGTAAAAAAAAGGTTGTGTTTCCATGATGGTTTGACCAAATTACCTGGAAAGGTGCGATTTTTTGTTTGCACAGACTGTTTGTTTCATTTTCGGGAACGTGTACCACCTACAATGCGCCACAGAGGAAAAAATCTCACTCTCAAAGCAGAAGAAAAAAAAAAAAAGGAGACCACCTTTCTTTTCCTCTTCTTTTCCTCTTCTTTTCTTTTTTCCATTCATTGGTTTGTTTTTTTTTTTTTGTTTTTTTTTTTTTTCGTCAATCACTCTTTCCAGTTGTGCCCTTTTTAAAAAAATTGCCATGCTTCAGGAACAATCCTCTTTATTCCTTCAAACTTCTCAAAAAGAAAAAGAGTAAGACAAATCTAAAATACTCATCGATTACGTCCTTTATTTACTTATCCTCTTTATTATCATAAAGGTATCAACTATTGACTTCATCTACTACAGTTGGGGCACATAGGATGGAAAACAACAATTTGCCAAATTCATCCAAAAGGTATGTGTAACCCATGCGCTAACTTACGATTCCCCGTTTCTCCCTCTTCCACTGACAACATTGTACTTTTTTCTATTATACTTATCATAAAAAATAAGTATTAGATTTGAAGTCATTATGGAAGCTCCCACGGCTGCCGCTCAAAAAGTTGATGAAACTCCTTTAACTTACCTGAATAAAGGTGCAGAAGACGAAAGGGAATTGTAATAAAGCCAAAAATATTTATTTGTTTTTGTTTTTGTTTTTGTTTTAGGCCAAGCGTACAATATTACAGTGAAGGACACCCACCAATTCGAGGGATATATTACAAGCACCATCATGATCATGTTCCACGACGAAGATCACCGAAAAACAGCCCCTAACTATTGGAAGTTCTGGCAAACTCAGCAAACCAATCCCCAAATGGCGCGGGCCATAGATATCGGTAATAGTCTTTGACGCAATATCAAGTATGATAGAGTTATTTTTTTCACTAACAACAACAACATAGAACTTACCAAGTCTATGGGTCTTCACCAGGTGGAATGTCAATACTTTGATCGCATTACTTTTCGCTGGTATGGTAACAAAGGGGCCAACCTTTTAATTCGTTTTAATTGTCTGTCTACCGATTTTTCTCGAATCAAAGGCGTGAAAGGGATACCACTCCGACTGTACATGGAAAGCAACATCAATAACGAAGTCGTAGAAAAATCGTATTGTCGTATCAAACTTTTCAGAGATAAAGTATAGAAATGGTGTTCACAAAAGAAAGAAAAAATTATTTACATATCCTCCAACATCTTTTCACTTAGGGTGCAGAACGGAAAAATAAAGACGATGCTAAACATATCGAGCGTCAACTGGAGAAACTACGCGGGAAGCACGGGGAACCACACCCACTATGGCTAACGTATTCTCAAGCTTTACCATACACACTTTTCCAAGAATTGGACACCCAAGATGTATCGACTATTTGTGCTGATATCGGAAGAGGCTCATCTTCTAGCAGACTTTCGCCTTCATCATATCCCGTGGCGTCTCCTCCATTATCTCTCTTACCATCTTCACCAGTAACTTCACAGTCCCAAATGTACAACCGACAGCAACAACAAGCAGGTAATGCCAAAAGGCATTATCGGTATTTGACAGATCCTGGATATCCTTTACATCCTCATCAAAACTCGTTTCGTCAACAAGCACATAGATCTTCTTTACCTATTTCTTTAACAATGGCTCCTCCTGCTTCTTTGTCTTCCTCTCCTTGGCTACCTTCTACTGATATAGATCCTAATTATATTCCACAAAAACGCCATCGCACAGCAAGTAAGACTCAATTCATATCTGATAATAATTTGTTAGCTTCTCATTGCTATTGTATTTCTTTTGACATGGAATAGAGTTGAGTATTTTTGTTCGATTCGAAAAGCAATCAACATATCGAGCCATCTACTTGGAAGAATTGACGGTAACCCATTTAAAGGAAAAGCTGATATCAAAACTGTCTTTGGAAAATAACCAAGAAGTCAAAGAGTTGGTGCGCCAGGTAACCAGCAAGCAAGATCTAATAGTATGCATCGATGATGATGCGATTGTGCAAGATATTTCGGAAGAGCAAGATATTCTCGTCCACAAACGGAGCAATGATGATGGGTCTATTACCTTGATATTGATATATTAATCACACAATCATTTTACTTACACACGATCTACCCAGAAGCAGGGATGATACACCGATTGCATATTCAAACAATCTTGTTTATTGACCAAAAAAGCTAAATAAAAGCATACAAAAATATGGAACTGCTGTTGACAAGGAAAAATGAAGTAGTTTCAGAAAGATCACGTGGATAAAAGATCATTCCATTCGTTCGTGTCTAAATTCAAATTGTCTGCGCCAAATGTATCTTGTGCTTGTTGAATGTTCTTTTTAATACCATCAGTGATAATGCCCGATGATTGTTGTTTTTGCTGTTGGATTAGAGTATGTAAAGTGCGAAGCGTCTTTTCAACCATGTCTTCATCTTTTTCGGCAGTATATTTGACCATCACATTGTTCAAGGCACTGACAATACCGTCCTTGATGAATTCCTTCGTTAATATAGGGTTTTCAAAAATTAAAGTATTGTAAAGGAAAACCACTTTGCGTAGAGTAGAGGCATCTACTGAATAAAAAGACAGTCAGTTTAATACTGTCATCACTGAGTTAGTTTTTGACTTTTTACCATCTACATTCTGTTTCATAATATTCAGCATGGTTTTAAAACCATTCACTTGCTGGAATTCTTCTACAGCGGCAGGACAATGCTTCAAAAGGCCAGAAACAGCGTATTGAGCTTTTGCGCGCTCTTCCTTTTGATCAGAGGATAATAATTTGGCGAGGACTGGTAGGCCTTTATGTTCAAGAAACTACATTACAAAGGTTAATTCAAAAACTGAAAAAATAGTGCTTTGTTCTCTGCTTAAAACAGCTTACCGCTTTCTGGGCATCAGGATTGTTTTGAAGAGCGGTACCACATACCCATGCGATGCCGCTTCGGACTTGACGATCTTTGTCCTCCAGTAATTCGATCAATACTGGCCAAAGACCCATATTCTGAATGTTCTTTGCATTATCTATACCTTCTACCAACTTGAAAAACGAGCATCTATTATTATCTGTGTGTTCTGTGGCTGCTTATCCTTACCAATTCCAAGTTGTCGAGCGCGATTTCTTTATTTTCAATCGAATCGTTAGGATCTGCAATGCACTGAACAGATTCTAAGTGGACAGGTTCAAAAAAAAAAATGTGAGCGCACCCGGATATATATATATGTATAAATTATATGTGGGATATTACAATACCTTTCATTAAAGTGGCATCATCTTTCCCAAGAATGGCTTCAATCACTTTCGGATCAAACTTTGAAGGGTCGGGCTTGTAGTCACCTCGGCGAATGGCTTCGGCATCGTGTTTCAATTGTTCTTTATCACTGTTATTGACAGCCCATTGTAATAGTTTTTCCATTTTGTTGTTTAGCGTTAATGAATGAGGAAAGGATAAAATAAAAACAATAAAAAGCTAAAAGAAGCAGAAAGAAGGTTTTGGAAAAAAAAATCCCCAGGTCACACAATTGGTTTATTCATGTACCGCCCCAACACCCCTTTGTCAGTTGGGTTCGAGGATGATCAATGCAGTAGAAATCTATAGTTCTAAATCTAACGTCGAGTAGACCAAATCCAAGATGAAATACCATAGGAAGAAGTAGAAACACATGAAGACGATGAAATTAACAGCTGATTATTATTACTACTAACAATGGCATTAATTGTAGCACTGGTGCCAGTGTCTTGGAGCTTTGATTTTGGAAAATGTCGTTCTGTAGCTGAGGAAGGTACTGTGGTACTGGGGAAGTTGTAGCATGGCGTTTCCTGGCAAGCCATCACTGCCTTTAAGGTAGCAGCATTTACCATGAATAACATTTCCGAAATGAACTCAGGGGAACGACGTTAAATCGACGAGACCTTCCCTTTCCCGAAAAATCACGGGATTTCAAATCCTGAAGGGTGGATTTTTGAGTATTTGCAATTAAACGGATCTTTAAAATAGTTGTGGCTTCTAATAGAGACTTTTTTTGATGTGGATCTATTTTTTCTCTTTCTTCCTCTCTTCCTCCTTTCAAAAAAGTAATGGACTAATATAGTTGACAATTCAGCATTTTATAAAAGATAACAATTGAAAAAAATAAACAAAAAAGAAGATAAAGATAAAGTCTAATAGCTAATGTTAAAAATAGAAATAGTTGGAAGGGACTGATAAAAGAAGGTAAAGATAAAAATAAAAAGATCGTGTATAAAAGTTACTAACTAAATGTTTGTTGGTGATGGTGGCGACGACGGCTGGCAACTTCGCTGTCTTTTAGTACCGGAAACGTATTTTTTAACTGATCGGATACGAACATGATGCTCTTCACCGACCCTTCATCATACCGACTTTTGGACGTATTTTCAAGGTAATCCTTCAGGCGGTTGTGGTGGATGGTAAGGCTATATCATATATACCATACAATGTAATTATATACCATACAATGTAATTATATTTAGATAGTTAATGGTTAGATAGTTAATAGTAGTATAGGATTTTTTTCAAATAAATAAACTCCTTTGAATCTTACTTTTCAAAAGCACTTGACAAAAGTGGCTGATCTTCTTGGCTTTCTTGTTGTTGTTGTTGTTGTTGTTGTTGTTGTTGTTGTTGTTGTTGTTGTTGTTGTTGTTGTTGTTGTTGTTGTTGTTGTTGTTGTTGTTGTTGTTGTTGTTGTTGTTGTTGTTGTTGTTGTTGTTGTTGTTGTTGTTGTTGTTGTTGTTGTTGTTGTTGATGATGATGGTGTTGCTGTTCTTGTTGTTGTTGTTGTTGTTGTTGATGATGATGATGATGATGGTGTTGCTGTTCTTGTTCGATGTGTGGTCTCACCTCTGGGAAACCTACCCTTTCCAAAAGGTTAAGGAGGAACAAATGCTTGCACAGACCACCCCTCGTTGTTGCATCTTCGCAGTTGCATGATACCATCAAGTTTGTTTCGGTGCCAATGATAATGTTGTAGATGTTGGTAGACTCTACGTCGAAGGATTTGATAAGAGCCATACCAGGTTCATGTCCGTAGATCAAAGCCGAGGTCTCATTTTCTAGTGAAGAAGTGCATGTGAGATTCTTTTCTGCCTTTTTTG
Source organism: Chlamydoabsidia padenii (assembly GCA_025330725.1). Classification (NCBI taxonomy): domain Eukaryota; kingdom Fungi; phylum Mucoromycota; class Mucoromycetes; order Mucorales; family Cunninghamellaceae; genus Chlamydoabsidia; species Chlamydoabsidia padenii. The sequence goes on along the minus strand of JAIWND010000082.1, from coordinate 21,005 downwards.
GACTTTTTATATATATATATATGTTTTATCACTAAGATTTTAGTTATACACAAAAACCTGTTTATTACAAAGTAGAAAATAAGTATATAAATAACATAACTAGAATTTGAAGGGATGAAAGAGGATAGATGAACTTACCGTTCTATTGACAACGGTTTAGAACTATGTGTATTAAGAGGAGAGAAAAGGGAAGGAGGGTGAGAAGGTAAATTACTCTAAATTTATAAATGTCCAGATTGTGATCAAAACTCGAAATTGGATCTGAGCGTAAAATGGAAAACTTTATTCATTACAGCTCCAGAGCAATATACCTGGGAGTTCATATGCCCTTCTTTTTCGCAATCTTTCAGCACGATTCACCACACTTCTTTGGAACAAAAGTTCACATCTCAAAGCATCCCTCATATAATTGGGAATCACCATATCCCACAAAACATGTACAACGATATCAACTCTTTGGTTTCGCTTGTTAAGAAGATAAACATTGTGGTATCCACCACTAACCGTTATTTTAGGAGTTAGTTCGTTTAACTGACGACGTCAACCTATCTGTTTACAGTCCATTAGTTGAAAATGGGTCACCATTCTCAATATAGGTCAAACTCCGCAAAGGTGGGTCAAACTCCGCAAAGGTGGGTCAAGCTTGTCAGGGCGGGTGAAAATGGGTCGGGTTTCCCTGCTCCTTTAGTTAATACATTGGTATCATTATTCTTCTCCACCAAGATACATGTCTCTTTGGATGGTTGGCTGGGTTCTCCATTTACACAAGCACGTGGCCTCAGACAAGGCGATCCCCTTTCTCCATTACTTTTCAACCTGGCCTTTGAACCGCTACTACGATCATTCCTGGCAAATCGATCCATTCGGGGGATGCACATCCAAAACACAACGTCATGACAGGACTCGTCAAATCCAGCTATTGAAAGGAATATCAAGATGAAACTGCTGGCATACGCAGACGATCTTGTTCTATTCATTAATGACATTGCCGAGTGGGAAACAGCAAAGAACTTACTACAACTATATGGCCAAGCTTCCAATGCCCGTATTAACCTGTCCAAAACCATCATGATATCTATGACTGGTAGGCATCACCAACAATGGACAGATATTACAATGACTTCTGGTATTACATGGCATGACAATCGAGATCCTACAGCTGCAATATATCTGGGGTACCCGTTATATTCTACTTCAACACAAATCGAATTTTTTTGGAATCAATTAAAGCAAAAATCAGCCGTCACATCTTTTGTTTACAAACTCGAAATCTTTCGGTTCGTGGACGTTCTCTTGTTACAAATTCTCTTCTTCTATCACAACTATGGCATATAGCTAGAGTGACCATTCTTCCAACTGATTGGGTGTCAAGCGTTGATGCCTTGATTCGATCATATGTGTTACCCTCAAAGCCGTCTCTTGACTTTATTTGCAATCCGAAAAACCAAGGGGGTTTAGGACTAGTCCATCTGAAAGACCAAGTATTAGCTCTACACAACATTTATATCCAACGATTAGTGGCACCTAAGCACGATAATCCACTGACGGGCTTAATCAATGTTCTCATTCGACTGTACACCGGGCATAATTCGATCCTCCCATTCCTTCTAGCTCCTCAATGGTATCAACGGTCCCTGCACAAGTTTCCTCACATCAACCACCTTGCAACACTATTACGAAGACTACCGGCGCTCACTATCTCCTCCACTTGGACTCCTAGAATCACTCGATATATTCCTTTACGGCTAGCATTCTCCTATACTGACACATCACCAAAAAGCGTTTACTATCTTCATCGGATCAGACCAACTCTCGAAGTGCAACATCTCCAACAATATGAATATGAAACTAATAGCTTTAGCTTGACAGACGATTCCATTAGCACAAGATTTCCTAGTATCCAACGCGCAATCCATGCTGGCCATTTGAAATGGAATCCGACCCTTTTGTCTCATCTAGATGGTGATCGGATTGAACCGACTGCTCCCCCACCCTATTATTTTACTGACCAAGCTCTCGCCCATTGGCTTCTTCCATCTCACTCCAATGCTCCTTATATTCTAGTGTACCAAGCATCGACAAGTGATCTTCGACAATACTGGCAAGACACCCACAGATCTCAGAGAAGTTTACCACCACCACGACCTCCTAAATCAGCGGCCCCTGCCTGTCTCATGTCCCGTTCCCAATGGAAACTATTTTGGCAAGTTAACTTTCCACATGGTGTCCGGAATTGTTGGTGGCGGCTGTTGATCAGAAAACTATCAACTAGAAAAGTATTGAATCACTGTGATGGTGGATCCCCGCTATGCAAGTTTTGTACCAACCATGTAGAAGATGATTACCATATGATATTTGACTGTCCAAAGAAAAGATCCTTTTGGTTAGTGGCTCGAAAGATATTTCATATTGAACTTCCTATGGACGACATCTGGCCTGCTCTGGTATTCACGAAGAAGGTAGACACCAAGACAATGACACGACTGGGAGAAATCCTCCTGGTGATATGGCAGGTACACTGGTCTTGCACTTTAGACGAAATACCATGGAACACCACTCACGCCATTCGACGATTACGCCGAATTTACTGGCGTGAAGGTATCAGTTTAGAATAGTGAATTGTTTTTGATGTTAAATAAACCATTCCTTAAAACAAAAAAACAAAAAAGGTGAAAACGGGTCAACCAACTTCAAGTTTGCTGTTAACGCCATTTCGGTCCTGACATTCAGCATCCACTTTTTCTGTTTTTATATGGTCGGATTTGTTTTGAATGACTTCCTGGTGTCTTTGGGGGGGGTGTAATGTCGTGATTCAGACATACCATTAACGGAATGTTGAAATGGCAAGAATGCGTGTAACACTTTGTCCTGGAAATAAAAGTTTATTTACCACAGTGAAAAGATATACTAGTCAAGATCTATTGTAGATAGAATGACAGATACGGAGTATATGTAAAGAAGGACAAAAGAACACACCTACGGATTTTTTGATCTAATTCCGTTTTGGTTTTAGCGTTGTGTAAGGTGAAGAGGGAATAAGACCTGCTATATTGGGAATAAACCGTCGCCTGGATCGCCGCTTTAACACGATCTCGTCTTTCCCCGGTTGATCTATTGCCCATCTCCCCATCAATCATACCATCATCCACATCCCGATAATCCAGCCATCCACCCTGTTCCCGTTCATATACATGAATGCGTTTATAAAATAAATAGCTTTTCTTGATCACTATACAATTAATACTAATAGATACTATATATACAATGCTACACTAGATTAAAACAGTTAAAAAGTATGGATGCCATCATCTGATTTGTAAACGGGAGACATCAGGTCCGTGGTAGAATACCCATCGATTATTGCCGGTGCCAAGCAGGATTCACTGAGCCATGCTTCCCATAAGTTTAATAGAACAGAGGTCCTATCAAGATATTAAAAAGTCAATGGATGAAGTTAGTTATATATACGTTTAATTTTGGCTGAATTGCTGGGCAAAAAACTTACCTTTCCATGGCCAAAGGTGTTCAGGATTCTTGACGGAATGATGGTCTATGAATGAGTAGGCTTGTCCTAAAGTACATCACAGTAGATAGTGATGAGTATAAAGAGGTTTTAATTTAAATTAATTCTTACCAGTATATTACAGAGTCCATTCACAATCATGTTTTGAAAAGAGAGAAGTAAAAAAAAGCGGGATTGCTCCGCTTACAATTATTGTATCGTACAATAAATCTGAGTTTTGTACAACTTTTTACAATTGTACAATTTTTTACAACTGTACAACTTTTTAGAACTGTACAACTTTTTAGAACTGTACAACTTTACAACTTTACGACTTTACGATTTTGCATCTTTACATCTTTACAACTTTGCGTCTTCTGCGATTCCTATAACTTATACAAAAGCACCTCCGTTTATTTGTTTCTTACTTCACATATGCAAATGTAGGATAAGTATAGAAAAGTTGTACCAGTAAAATAAAGCAGAAATGCTAAGATATTATGTAAAGGCTGATATGAGGTGGACTAGAAGTAAAGTAGGCAGTGGTTGGAGTGAATGGAAGTGTTGATATAGAATGCTGATACGAGCTTAGCAAAGTCTTCATAGCCTCAATTATCCCACTTATCTTCTCTATTAATCTGGACTCAGTATAGTTACAAATCAGTTTCTTCCACTTTTCCTGGTATGACGTCTTGTAGAACATAACGCTTACACACGTATTATGGCTCATAAGTCTATGTTCAAGCTGTCGATATCAGTGTGAGCCAAGAAAGAGAAGGAAAAAAAAACGCATTACGCCAAGTAGTGATTAGACGGGTGTCGATATTTTCGGGGTACCCTCAAAATTCTGGGCGTACACTCAAATTCGTGGCGGACTTTGGGGGTACTCTCTAATTTTTTTTTTTTTGTGGGAATGTCTTTTGTGATATTTAACTGACGACCTAAAAAGTTTTCTACACTACTGTATTATGTAAGGAAAAAGCAATCTCCTTTAACGATTATTCTGAAAATGGCATATCCAGTCCAGATTGTAAAGTTCAATTATGATCTCTCCCTTTTTCATGCATCAAATTTTATTCTATTTTAGGGAAATTTGAAGAGCTTTTCGCGGATCATATTAGAACGGCATATAGTATGAATAAAAAATAAAGTAGATCAATGTTTATATAAAAACAAAAAAAAAAAAAAGAAACTAATTACCAGTTTTTCTTTTGGAGGGAAGCTTTAGCCGAATAGTGAGTGGATTATCACTAGATGAAGATAAAGGATTTTTTATTTGCTGTTTTATGGCACAGAGATTTGGAAGTCATAATTTGCCCAGCTGGGATTCATTGAGTAGGGGGTAAAAAAAAATCCTAATGATGATCTAGGAATAAAAATGGACGGGGGATGGGGTAGACTATTCTAAGTGTGTGTTCGTAAGGGGGAAAAACTATACTAGGGGATAAATATAATAATAATGATGATAACGATAATGGTAATAATAATAGTGATAATATATAATGGGTGTTGGTGATCAAGGAGGAGGAGGGTGTTCTTTGTGGTCGCTGTTGGTAAGCCAGATCAGGAATGGATCGTCAGAGATGTTGTTGTTGGTCGGTTCTTGGTGGTGTGGGTGTTGGAGGTATTCGAGTTCAAGGAGGATTTGTTGGATGATTGGCCATGATCTTGTCCACCGGGTGATTTTGAGGGATGATGTTGGTGGAGTTTGGGGAAGTCGGTTGAGTATAAAGGAGAGTGGATCTGGCGTAAGATGGCGACCAATGGATAAGCGAGCATGGAGATGGAGACAGGTAATGACATGGATTCGGGTGAGAGGAGAGCCACACTGACAAGACTGGGGTTTGCCACCAGGGAGCCAGCCCAAGCGCCATCGGATCATTCGACTACGGACAACCTTTCGCATAGGTAACTTCAGTATGGGATCCATCTTGATACTGTTCCGGCATTGCTTTAGGAGACGAGAGGAATCTTGATGTTGTTGAAGTTGTTGTGAGAGGTATTGGCGAGTGAGTTGCTTGATGTTGATGGTGGTCGTAGGAGGAGGTAAATGTTGGATGAGTGGCTGTTTCAGGAGTTTGTGCCATATCCCCAGTTTGGAGGAAGGTCGAGTTAGGTGAGTGGTAAGGGTGTGTAGGAGAGTGTCGGAAGGTTGGTATCGAGCCCGTGTCATGTATTTCAGTTGGAGGATGTTGAGACGGTCCACCATGTACGGAATACCAGAGAGCTGCTTCATGATGATGGTGGAGGATCGAGAGTGAGCGCCATATATACGTCGTAGGCATGTGTCTTGTGTTGCATCTAGGCGTTTAGTGTTCTTCTTCGTCGTCATGGTGATAGCAAGGCCATATTCGAGTTGTGGGCGTATGAATTGTTGGTATATTCTGGATGCTAGCAGTCTTCCGTACCCGGATCCATTAAGTCCAATAGAAGAGAGCGTGGTCATGGAGTTCAAAGCCTTCTTGGTGTTGTTGGTGATAAGAGCAGCAGCGTCGAGAGTCCCACCAGTGCCAATTGGTATGCCCAAGTAGTTGAATGTTTCAAGCCTAGGTATCTCGGTGTCGTAGAGTTGATATGTAATGATCGGGTTTGGTTCAAGAATGACACATTTCAGAGGATTCCACCGGTACCCTAGTTGCTGGCTATGATCGGCGCACATATTCAGAAGAAATTGGATGGAGGTAGGTGTACCAATTAGTGCAACGTCGTCAGCGTATAGTAGGCAATTGATTGCTGTTGTGATGGTAGTCAGGTGTTGTGGTGGGTGTTGATAAGGATGTGGTCGTAGAGATCCAGGAAGACTGTTGATATATATTGAGTACAGGAATGGAGATAGGATAGAGCCTTGTAACACACCAGTCGTAGGTTGGAATTGGTTTGATCGACAGTTGTTGAGGATGATTTCAATGTGGACTTTGTCGAATAGGTGGCGTAAAAGTCGTAGGAGGGTGGGGTCGATATGTGGTGTAAGTTCGTTCCAGATGATCGTCCGATCCACCGTGTCATAAGCCGACTTGATGTCCAGGAAGGCCAGGGTTGGTGGTGTCTTGTGTTGTACTTGATGCAAGCGACATAGTTCCGTGAGGCATAAGACTTGGTCTAGAGTGCTTCTTGCTGGTCGAAAACCTCCTTGAGATATGTCGAGTGGTGGTGCAGTGGCAATAAGGTGTTGTTGAAGACATCGTTCCAAGATTTTTCGGAAGGTGGAGGTTAAGGTGATCGGACGGTAGTTGGCAGGATCGGCAGGGTCACCTTTCTTGTGTATCGGTATGACTTGAGCAGTTCTCCAAGGGAGAGGAGTGAGACCAGTAGACCAACACAGAAGGAAGAAAAGATACAGTAGGTGAGTAAGAGGATCATGGATAGGTAGAAGCATTTCATTAGTGACAGAGTCGATACCTGGAGCCTTTTTTCTGGGTAGGGTGAAGAGGGCGTCACTGATGGTGGTCTTGGTGAATGGTGGTGATGTGTTGCTAATCCCTGAGCCCAATGTATCCCTTGGTGGAGGGATGTCAGTATTGAGAAGATGACCGGAATAGATGTGTTGATAGTGGTCTGCCAGGACATTTGCCGCATGTTGAGGCCCCAATAGATGTGAGAAGGTGGGTTTGATGGTGCGTCCTGATCGTATCTTTTTGATTTTCGCCGCCGTTTTGCTGAAGTCATTGGTTTCCATTGATGTGCAGAACTGTCGCCAAAGAAGTCGCTTCCTGTAACTGATGAGTCGTCTGAGAGTCGCCTGTGTCCGTTGATGCTTGAGCCACCAATCCATTTTCCGTAGACCTGTTGTTTTCCGCCATCGTTGGTAACAGTATTCCCGTCGTTCCAAAGCCAGTTGCATATCATCTGTCCAGAATTGTTGTAGTCGTGGGGAAGGTATTCGTCTACCTACGCTGCTATCCAGTGCTGAGTAGATGGCATTGGTGAGTTGGTCGATGGTTGTAGGTGTAGAATCGATGGTGTTGGCGAGGTAGGTAAGATCCTGTTCCAGATGTTGAGTGTTGTTGGTGAAGGTGTCTACGTAGCGTTCTAAGGTACCTATGTCGTTCAGTTTCTGTAGTTGCCAAAGTCGTCGTTGTTGGATGATACATGGTTGTTGTTGTCGTGGTTTGGTGGTGAAGGTGAAGTGAATGAGTTTGTGGTCGGAGCCTAAAAAGAGATCAGATCGAATCATCATTTCAGGAAGTTGTGCGAAATGGTGAGTTGACATGATCCAATCTACGATACTGTTTCCTTGTTGCCTGGCCACCGCGTATTGTCCCTTCGTGAGAATGCCATTCCATAGAGTGATGTCATTTGCTTGGATCCAGTCCTCCAGTATACGTCCTCTAGGTGTGGTGATATTATCCCCGAGTGTTGCTTGTAGTCGTCCGTTGAGATCGCCACAAATGATGGTGTTGGTGCTATGTTGATGTTGAAGTGGTAGTGAGTTGATGATCTGTAGCGCGAAGTCATTATCAAGAGAAGGTGGTAAGTATAAGCAGTGAATGAGGGTGTTGTTGGTGATGAATGATAGTACGTAATTGTTGTATTGTTGTTCCACAGGGTTGGTGATGTGGTGTATATGATGTTGATATTGAGGGTTGACGAGAAGAGAGATGCCCATTTTGCCTACATGTGCATTTGGATGAGATTTTATACCATAGGTGTGATATTGGTGCCAGTCTGTGTTGAATTTGTTCGGAGTCAGGAGCCATGTTTCTGTGAGAAGGAGTAGGTGTGTGTGGTGTGAACTGAAGAATAGATGAACTAGTGGATTTGTTGATGCCGTTGGCATTTAATAAAGATAGTGTAGTTGTATCAATCATCGATATTAAATGTCGGCCTGGCCGTCGGTGCTGTTGGAGGGGGTCAGGAAAGAGGTGTCAACGTCGTTCATTTCAGTATCAGGTGTTGTAGGTGTAAGGATTTCCACCAGTTCAGTTTCATCAATCCAGCCTTGTTGGACAAAGTATGTGCCTACCGCCCGTTGTAGAGGAGTCCGGATGTATTCGAGGGTGCGTCGCATGCGTTGGTTGAGGATGGTGATCATGTGTGTAGCTTTGTCGTCTTCCGTGAGATTGACGCTGGTGTATTCTGGGTCCTGGAGGTGTGCTGGATCGTTTGGGTCAAAGTCATTAATTGGCCGGATGTCGAATTTGGTCATATGTTCCAGGAATTCTGCTGTAAAGTCATTGTGAACAAGGATGGCGAGGGCGTTCTTCGTTGGATAGTGGATGTCGAGTAGTCGGCTAGTAGTGATCCCGAGACGGCGAAATTTCGTACGGAGCTCTTTGGTGGGGAGTCGTTTATTGGTGTTCAGGTAGACATACTGAAACCCCTGATTTGGTGATGGTGGGAAGAAGACCCGTGCCGCTGCCTGGGTTTTCTAGAGAGATCGTGAGATAGTCGTAGGTCCCATGGATTGTCGAACTTTCCGGAGTCTGGTAACGTTCTGCCAGGGGTTTGTTGTTGGTTCTTGGTGAGTTGTTGCTGTTGCTGTTGTCGTTCCAGGTTGCTGTTGTTGTTGGGCTTGGTGTTGATATTGTTGAGGTTGGTGGTGTTGAGAGTGGTGTTGTTGTGGGGAGTTGGTATTTTGGAGGTACCTCCAGTTCCATATAAGGCAAGTGGAGGTACCTTCAAAGTTCGCGGGAAATCGGAGGTACCTCCAAATTTGTAAAAGTGAAATTGGAGGTACCTCCGATTTCCCAACTATGTTATGGAGTACCTTTCTTTAATAAAAACCAATTTATTCCTGTCTTTTATAGTGATACAATATAAAGATGTTTTCTACTAAATAAATAAAAAGGATATACATAATCCCAAGATCTGACAGCTAGATGTGAATCCATAGTTGGTGCTGAACAGGACTGATAAGCAGTAGTTGTGAGTTCTTGGTCATAGATGATAGTTCTGTTTTCCTGTCGTTGAAATAAATTGATTTACATTCTGAAAAAAAAAAAAAAACAGATGTGAATCAAATCTAATCGTGGATCTGGGAGAGCGGTGTAGAGTCTCTTGGGAAAAACTGGGAATACAACAACCCTATCATTTAAAGAAAAGAAAAAAAAACTTTCCTTTGCTTTTACTTCAAAACACAATTGGAATGTCTGCATTACCTACCAGCTTTCCTCAATTTCCTCCTGCTGACGCTGATGTCACAATATCTGCTCCGTTTGATGGTGGCCGCATCAACCCTAAAATTATCAACATTGGCTGGGCCATGAAGCGCCAAAACAGCGGTTACCTTAGATCTGGTGGTCAAAAAAATGTGTCGAAGTCCTGCCTTGGCTCAGTTCGTTGCATGAACGAAAAGTGTGACCTTCACCTTTTGGATCAAAGACCTCTTACGACAAAAAATTCATTGGAAAAACAATGTAAAATAACAGGCTGTAATGGTTGTCATAAAGAGTTAATTCATATCTCATGCAGTGTGAAAATAAACTTTTTATTCAAAAATGATACATGCCGCATGTTTTCAACCAATTTGGAAGAAGCTCCCGAGCACACACATGCAACCTATCGTGCGATTCATTTACCTCCAGAATGTGCAGAAGAGTTAGAAAATCTGGTACTGTTACACCCATCAACAACAGCGAAAAAGCTTGTACAGGGCACCCCTGCTGGACCTGGAGTGATCAAACCCGTTCGATTGATTCACCCCACTTTGCAAAACATTGACAGAACACGATACGAACGAAACAAGATTGCAAAAGCACATGGTCTTCGCCGCTCACTGACTACTTCAATTGAAGATATTTTGGCTCTCCAGATGGAAAATGAAAACATGTTTAGATTATGCGATATTCATGTTCAAAATTTTATTATTTCAATCAAATCAAACTCTTTGGATTCAGTGGTGGATTTTAAAGGATATCCTGTTCTCACGGATGTAACTTTCAAGGTTTTCCAGGATTACTATTTTTGCTCTTCCGTTATATATTGCAGGCAATTGGGTCGTCATGCTCTTCTGTATGCTGCTGTCATCCGCAACTGTGATACGGCAACATTCAAGCGTTATTTTGTTGATTTTTTTGACGCCTATAACATCAACTTTAATGATAAAAGCTTTTTGGGCATGGTGATGGATTTTTCGGCCGCACAATTAAAAGGGTTCCGCGAAGCGTATGTTGCAAAAACAAAAGACAAGTCCCGAAACGCCTTGAAGTTTTTGAAAGGCTGTTATGGTCACTTCCAAGGTTCTGTCAGCAAATTGGTCCAACGCTCGGATATAGTCCTTCCATTGCCAGGAGAAGTAATCAACAAGGACGAGAAAAGAAAGCTAGTGAAAAAGCGGCAACAGGAGTTAAAAAAATTGATATACAAGCTCACCAAGGCACCAACAAAACAAGCTCTTAAAGACATTAAAAAAAAAATATCCAAAAAATATCCAAAAACAAAAAATTGGCTTTCTTTCTGGATGGCCAAGAATGTTCGTTCAATGATTTTTCCTTCTGTATCGAAGATGACTCGCAATCTCATGAACCATCCTACCAATACGACAAATGGTATCGAAAGCTTTCATAATCTTTTATACCAGAACATGGAAAAACGCCAAAGTATTGTGGTCAACGTGGAGGTAAAAAAAACTCAAAATAATTTGGGAAAACATAACGAGTATTAAAAAAGTATTGCTTGATAGTTTCTACTTAACATCATAGAAGACGATAAACAAGGCATCGAACACTACTTCAAAGGCTATCCGCTGTATTATGGGACTAGAACACCAAATAAAGTCAATACCAAAAAAAGAAAAAAAGCAGATGAAGAAAAAATGAAAGAAGAAAAGCAGGAAAAAAAATCAGAAAAGAAAAGAAAAATAGTCAAGAAACCCAAGTACTTTAACGACGGTAAGCCAGATGACTTGCATGAATCAGGTAAAATGACAGACAATTTCACAAAATAGGCATGTACACTGATAAACTATCATTTATTAGAAGAAAAATCCATTATCATGGTAAGCGATGATGAGTCCCCAGAGGTGATCGAAGGCGAAGTAGTTAAGGAAAAGTAAGTCTTATTAAATTACCCGACGTTCACTGCCATACTAATATGATTTTTTTTTTCATTTCTCTTTCTTTATCCCTCGTTCCTTACACCATCTTTAGTTTTTCGAAATGGTCTCTGGTTAGCACTTCCTCCTCTGCGAAAAATTATGATGATGATGATAAGTTACTGCCGAACCAAAGCAATTCATGCTTCATCGATTGCATTATGGAGCTCATTAACCGGATCATCCTCCCATCCATCGTATTTGGCACCAACATCTGCAAGGATAACGTTATCAATGACTTCTTTAGGCTACTTAAACAGCACACAAAAAACAATAACTTTGCCCAAGCCTTGTCTGTTGCCAGATCTTTTGTATGGGAATATGGAAAAGTTCCACAAGGTATGATGGGTGATTGTCGCGATGTTCTTCACTTACTTCTTGACAACATCCGGGGCAGTGTATTGTATACTAAGGATCATTTACTACAGCCTTTCATTTGTTTAACGACAACAAAATCTTTCCTTGGTCCGTATGTACTTCTAAATGCTGGTGTTAATCCTACTCACTCTTCCTTCGGCCAATATGTTCAAAAATCGATTATGGATTCAACTTTGAAAGATTTTGACAGTAATCACTTACCCAGTTACCTTTTCTTGTCTGATCCTTTGGAAGATATATCAGTTGATTACCCCAACTCTTTTCACTTGGGTGATGACTATTTTTTGCTGATGGGACGGATATGTGCAGCATCCAAGACTGGTGCTCATTTCTGGTCATACTATGTTGACGGTGATAGCGTGGTGTATAAGGTAGACAACCTTTCACAAAAATTAAAAACATCCAACATGGAGTCATTGGATGGACGAATGAAGAACACGGCGATGGTGATGTATAAGAAAGTGTCGACCACTTCCTCTACTGCTAATCCTGACCGTGTCCCTGCTACTACTGATGATGGTACTATTGCTGCTGCTATTGCTCTTGCCGTTCCTTCTCCTTCTCCTTCTTCTCCTCCTTCTTCTTCATGCAAAATTACAATACCAAGGAAAAGAATTAAGCAACAGCGTCTTTTCTTGAAGTTGAAAGTAAAATAGCAACAGTAGTTCTACTTTTTTTCGCATATATATAAACTATTCAATATTTTAGTGAATATTATATTATAAAATAAAGATATATCCATAATTTTGGTAGTATTAACAATGAAGGAAGATTTTATTGATTGCCGAAAGTACAGAAAAGGAAATTTTAAGGTACCTCCAATTTGTTGGCGGATTTTCGAGGTACCCTCAAAGTCAGCCGAAATTTTGGAGGTACCTCCAAAATATCGGCTCCCATGATTGATATATGTAGTCGTTTCGTGATATTGAGACCACTCGAGGATAAGACGGCAGAATCCGTCGTTAAAGCCATAATACCGGTATTTTGTGATTTCGGAATACCTAGAACATTACAGTCAGATAATGGAAAAGAGTTTGTCAATCAAGTAATGACAAGATTCAAAATCAAAGCAGGATTTGATCATAGATTAATAACACCTTACCATCCACAAGGTAACGGTGCAGCAGAAAGAACTGTTGGTACAGCCATGAGATTAATCAAAAAGTTGGTTGAAGGCGTAACAGATACATGGGATCTATTTGTGCCAAGCGCACAGTTAGCAATTAACAACAAAGTGTCAAAAAGACACAACGCTACACCTTTCAGTGTTATGTTTGGAAGAAAACTAAATGATTTCAAAAACTTCAATGAAGAAACAAACAAACAAACGCCACTCACAGCTGACCAAGTGCAAGCACGCATTGCGGAATTACAAAATGTAATCTTCCCTGCAATTGAGGAAAGAACAATGCAGACCATCAAGAAACAAAAGGAAACTTTTGACAGAACACATCTACTCAAGGACTTCAAAAATGGCAGCACTGTAAGGGTAAAGATACATCCCAATTTCCGAACAAAGATGGATGCAGTGTATGAAGGCCCGTATGAAGTAGTAAGAAAAACCGACCAAGGTTCATACGTGTTGAGAGATACACTGAACCAGCTTATGACAAGACACTACCAAGCAAGTGAATTAATTCAGGCAGAGACTGAACATCAAGGAGCAGACAACGTGTACGAAGTTGAAGCTATAGTTGATCACGAACATGACGAGACAACTAACAAATATACCTACAAGGTAAAATGGCTCAATTTCGATGATTCGCACAACACGTGGGAACCCGCAGAGAACTTCCATTCCCAGCAGTGCATCCAACAATATTGGAAACGAATCGGCCAAGAACCTAGGGTGGTACAAAGGAAGCGCAAAGCGCATAACAACAAAAGAGGCAGCAAAAGAGGCAGGAAAAGCTCAAAACCGAGCAAAACCGCTTAAAAGCACCCTTCTTCTAAGCTGGAGGGGGGTTATGTCGTATTCTAACAGGCATTTAGTAACAATTGTGCTACATGCTGAATACTCAGCTCGGATAAAATTATTCTAGAGCAGTCCCTCTGCCTGCAGCCCTGTTGTTATATCCGGGGAGTAGTTTTTGTATTACTGTTTTCTTCTCTCTCTCATTTTTATTTAATAAACTTGACCCACACCTTTGACTCAGTATTCATACAGTCTTTATTTATATAAACCACCACTACAACACTATTGACATTGTTCTATCACATGCTAGATCCATGGCCTCCAACTGACATGTGTATGGGGTGCCGTTATATCTAATATTTAGCAGGGGTGTGTGCCCATAACTTGTAGTTGTTGTTCCTGCATCCGCTAATGTAATTACAAAGTCTGTTTTACGTGGAATTATAGGAATGTTGTTTGCCAGACAGTATTTTTTATTTATCGACGAAAAATTAGCTCTGTGATATGGGACGTGATTACGAGACGTAATGAGCTTGTTTATTCAAGTGAAGAAGAAAAAAAGTCTGTTACTGTTTTTCTATCTCTAATAAGTGTTTGTCCCATCAGTTAAGCCCCCACATTCGTAGTCCGAATGTGATCATCTTCAACTACTGTGTTACCATACAGATATACTTGTACGGTTCCTGAAAAAATAAAAATAAAAACTTGACTTGATTGCTCACTTCGAGATCAATCACTTCAATAAAAAATAAAATAAAAATAAACTACTGCCGTATACGACAAGCTCCACTATCTACTAATGCCAAGATCGGCTCCTTTTCTAAGTAGAGAGGGACATTAATTTCATTGTCAAAAATGTATTCAGAAGTAATTCCTTCTTTTTTATCTGTCTTTTTTGACTTACAGGGTAGTTTGTCGGCAATGTTCATGCTTCCTCGGAAGATCTTGGAAACCTTGTCGATTTCTTCATCTTGTTTCCGCACTGCCTTGCTGTATTGTTTGGCCACACGACTCATAGGTCTTTGGTACGTGCGGTTGGGATAGGTTCTCCCTTGTTGTTGGTTTTGAGGAGAGCGTGTTCCGCTTCCTTGTTGATGGTTGTTGCTGCTGCTACCATTGCCCTTCTTGTTTTTACAGTCATGCCCAGGCATGTACTTTTCCCCACATCCCTCATCACAGTACTTACCTCCACCAGGATAGGGTCCAGTGATGGCAGCACGACGAGATCGCTTCGACTGATCCGGTTGTTCCCGTTGATCTTGGTCAAAACGTCGCTTGCTGTTGGTGAAGCTCCTAGGCCGAGGTTTGAGTTCCAAATCCGTGGCAAAGGCACACATATCCTTAAAGGATTTTTTGATAAAAGGCGTAGGTCCGTCTTTTATAGCTTCCAACAAGCGGTGGCGCCAGTTGCTGTCGAGATTCCGAGCAATAGCGAAGAAGGCCAGGGTAGACTTGGAAATCTTGTCCCAATCAACAGCTTCAGTGGCTTCCATCAACCTAAAGAAAAAATCTTCCCCGGATTCATCATCGCGAGGTGTTGTATCCAACCACTCGATTGTATTCTTTACCTTTTGGCGAGGAGTGTTGGTGAATTCCACTAACCACTCTTTCACCATAGCCCAGTTTTCCTGTGCTTGGTCCCCCAAGATGCTTCTTTGGTTTTCTAAGAACACCTTGTAAGACTTGCTGACAAGTCTTGGCAAGAACCGTTGGTAGTCTGTTTCGACATCCAAGCAGTGCAGATTCATGACTTCTTCAAGAGACTTGACGAACTCACGAGCGTTCTTGGTAACCATGTGTTCCGGGTGCATGGTTTTTTCCTTGTTGGTGGTCAAGAACGGGAAGTCATTAACGTGGGGAACAGCCTTGGTAGCATCCGCCTTGTTTCCAGGGGCAGCAGACGAGTCATTGCCAGGGTCAGAGTTGTTTCCCCGGTTACCATCATTGAAGTGTTCCTCCAAAGGGTAACGTTGCGCCATGGTTTTCTTGGTGCCTTGGTGAAGTTGCCACAACTGATTGGCTTTTTCCACCAATTTCAATTGGTCCTCCGCATCCGTGTTGTTGAGAATGGCCTCATCCGCCAAATCTTGCATC
Organism: Chlamydoabsidia padenii; assembly: GCA_025330725.1. NCBI lineage: Eukaryota > Fungi > Mucoromycota > Mucoromycetes > Mucorales > Cunninghamellaceae > Chlamydoabsidia > Chlamydoabsidia padenii. The sequence continues at coordinate 5,084 of JAIWND010000082.1, read as the reverse complement.
TCGTTGTAGCGGTCCAACGTCATTTGAACCACTCGCTTGGCCTTGTCAAGACCAACTTCGTACGCATTGTCGGCGTCAATATCCATAGTGTTGTTGTTGATGTTGTAGTTCATGTTGTAGTGAAGAGACGAGTTCGTAAAAAAAAAAGTGATATGGGATGTGATTACGAGACGTAATGAGCTTGTTTATTCAAGTGAAGAAGAAAAAAAGTCTGTTACTGTTTTTCTATCTCTAATAAGTGTTTGTCCCATCAGTTAAGCCCCCACATTCGTAGTCCGAATGTGATCATCTTGAATACCGATAAATCTGCGAAATAAACGCAAGTCACACGTTTTGTAGAGTGCAAAGCAAGTCAATTAACTTTACAAAATTTCGCCAAAGATTTCATGAAAAAAAAATTGACTTGGCCAAATTTCGGTGAAGACTTAAAAAAACACTTTATTGATTTGAGAATAATTGATGTAAGCTAAACTAAACTAAAAACACTATAACTAATGGTAATATAACTAATGATAACGGTAAAGGATACAATAAAAAGACGGAGAAGAATCCCACCACCGTCGAAAAACGAGCAAAGAATACTATAAAAGAAAAAGTGTGAGTATGCGATTAAATACTATTTCTGCTTTGTTGGGCCTTGATTAGGTCGGATCAATCTATCAAGTTTTGATAAAAAGATTCGCTGTTCATGCAAAAGGTATTCGAGATCAGCATTGTTGGAAAGTGTGGTACATGCCGCCGCCAAATCATTAGTGATTAGTTGTGACATTTGTTTGACCTTTTCCTTGTTGTCCAAAAGAAGAGATGCCCTAAATTCGTCAGAAACAAGAGTGTTATCGGAAGAAGAGATGTCGGAAGATGTGTTACTGTTGTTTGAAGTCGCTGTCAAAGTGTTCACTGCAGATGATGGCTGATGGCGGAATATATACGGTAATGATTTGATTAATGACACCAAAAACATATGTTTACATATGCCTTTGTTAAACAAGCATGAGCAGCTAGCGACAGTCTTGTTTTCGATCGACACCTGGTATGTGATATGTTGTTCAGTAAAGGATTTGCAGGAGAAGGTCTAGACAGCAAAAAAAAGTAAGGCTTTTTTTTATCATAGATTAAGAGGTACCAGCTTACCGAGTCGTCAATTTTTTGTACCATTTGTTGTCCGGTTTCATTGTCGATTTGTTCAGCCTTCTTTAGATTGTCTTCTTCAAAATCCTTCAAAGTGATAGTTTCAGCACCCCAATTTACCCGCATAGAAGCCCATCGATAGTCGTTGATCATCTGCGTCGCCAAAATAAAGACAATACGATCCACCCGGAGGTTGCGCGATTTACCAAGATATTTCTTCTTCAGAACGTTGTGGTATGATTCGATTAGATTGTTTGTTTGGAATGAAGCATCCTAGTGTGGAGAAAAAAAATGGTGAAAAAGCAGTAACAATTAAAGCTTTCAATATCTTACCAATCGCCATGCCTTCACCCACAAGTCCTTCTTGGGTAGCCATCGATCATTCATGTATGCTACAAACCTAGCAAATGGACGGAATTCTTCCTGGAAGCGATCCCAATTGGCCTGGAATTCTTCAGGAGTACCAGAATACATCATCATGTTCAGATGCATACGGACCTTGTTCTGCACACCACTCGTTTGTTGGGTTGCCGCCGCTACCTTAACCTATGGGATGAATTGAATTTCGAAAATTTGGTGAGTATGATTGCCCTGTTCAGTTTTTTTTTTTTTTTTTTTTTTTTTTTTTTTTTTTTTTTTTTTTTTTTTTTTTTTTTTTACTTACATCCCGTTTAATGTGGACTTCCCAAGCACGTTTGATATGCCAGTGGCAAAGTAAAATGTCGACGTTTGTGCTGAATACTTGACGAATAGCTGCCATTTCTGTCGCACTGCAATCAATCATAATCCGCTTGACATTTAAACCATTAGTGTTCGATTTCACCCAAGCAAGCCATTCGGACAGCACAGGGATCACTTCCATACTGGTGATAAAGAAGCAGACAGGGACACCCTTTTTAGTCGTCCGATTTATAACAACAATGGTGTAAAGGTAGCAATCAGTTTTGTCGATGAATGACTTACACGTTTTGTGAGTCGAATCTATGCACCATTCCGAAGCATTTTCCAAAATCTATGATGTTAAAAAAAAAAAACTCGACATAACGAGGTGGTCAGTATGAAGTTTAGTAGTCCTTTTTATTGCTTCAGTGTTTTACGTACCTTTTTCTGCCAAGGAGAGACCCACGATACCAAAAATGGACCACCATCAGGATGGACCTTGTATAAAGTAGAGTAGCCCCTTTCACCAGATAAGAAGTCGAGCCAAAGACGGACACTTTTGCCATCATAGGGATCTTTTCTTGATTGCTTGTTAATAATGGACTGCACCAAGTTTTGGACTGCCCGATAGTTGATAGTCATGGCAATCGGAAATCGTCCCTTTTCTTCGATTTCACCTTCCTATGGATATTATAAAAAGAATAAGTTAATAATTAGTTGGTCTCTGGGTGTGTTTTTTTCCGAAACTTACTAAAGCATCCATCTCATCTTCAGTGTAACGAAGAAGTGTACTAATTGAAGACCAATTCATCTTGTTGTGTTGTACCTTACTAGTAAGCCATGCCTTGATAGTTGGATCTAGGCCTTCTGTTGCTATTTCATCCAAATCGGTGGGATCGTGGTTGAGATGGATCCAATTGTAGGCCACCTCAATATTGCCATTATTGAAGAGCTTCTTCGTAATTTGAGCAGGACATCCAACACCTTTTGACGCCTTTTTGACAGTTCGACGTCGCTTTGAGGGTCCAGCTTCAGCGACAGGCTTTTGTTGTGCTTCGCGAGGGGCTTCATGGCGATCACAAAGGTAGTATCTTGTTTCCTTGACTTGCTTTGGGGCGCCTTGATTGGTACGTGGGACATATGTCTTACGACCTATAAAAACACCATGATTTTTCACCTCGTTTTCCATCCAGTAAGTGAATTCATCTTCATTGCCAAAGGTCATCACAAACGGTTCACCATTATAGCTAGGGACGTACCGTTCAATGAAACCGTACTTAATTTCGTCATTTGTAGGTGTTTTCGTCATTGTTGATTGAGTATTTAGAAGAAGAAAAAAGAGGGGAGTAAAAGTTAGGGAAGTGAAGTGAAAGGGGGAACCAAAAAAAAAACAAAAAATTGAATCATTATTTCAGCGTGTGACTTTCACTTTTTTCGCGGATTTATCCTCTTCGGATCATCTTCAACTACTGTGTTACCATACGGATATACTTGTATGGTTCCTGAAAAAATAAAAATAAAAACTTGACTTGATTGCTCACTTCGAGATCAATCACTTCAATAAAAAATAAAATAAAAATAAACTACTGCCGTATACGACAAAAAGGAATCTCTCTGTGTTAGGCATATTGGCTGTTGTTGAGTTGCCATGGCGAGAATTGCGTGCAGTGGTCGGTTTGACCTTGGTCTGTTCCAGCATTTCTTTAACAGAGTCTACATCCATGCCTTTGCGAACGTTTATTGGGGCATGGCGCGATGCCATAAGGCCATCCGAAGATGCATTGTCTTCCTGTGTCTCGTTCATGTCCAGATCTTCCTCTGTTCCCGAAGGATCTTCTTGGTCCTCTGTTTCGTTACATATATCCATCGTTGGTTCACTAACTACTGATTCTAAATCTACTGGACTGTCATCCCTGACCTCATTGCCAGCTACATTTTTGACTTCTTTTTCTATTTTTTGAATTTTCTCTGTTTTTTGTACTTTTTCTATTTTTCCTGTTTTTTGGTTGATTTCTTCCTTTTCTTCGAATTTTCTTTTGTCTTTTTTTCCGGATGACAGTTTCTCGTTGTCTAAACTACTAGCTATGGTTTTATGACAGTGGCGGGCGATATGACCCGTACCATTGCAGCCATAGCATTTCAAAGAAGCCAGCACCTGGCAATCTTTCTTTAAATGACCCGACTGACGGCAGTGATAACAGACGGGAGGGGCACCTTTAAAGGTAGTTGGAAGGTAGATATCCCAATCCTGAAGGTAGAGCATCCGTTGGAGTGGCTCAAAAATACCATGTTTTTCGCTCGTGTCGAGTAGGACCGTAACCGCCCCTTCGAAAACCCCCGCAAGGCGCCACATCTTGATTTGACATATTTTACCATAGTGTTTCATTGATGTTAACAACTTGGTTGCCAGGACGTCTTCTTCCTCAAAGGGAACACCAGACACATGCACCCTCACCATTTTAGGGAGTTCACCCCTATTGGCCCTCGTGTACACCGCTCGGTATTGGATTCCTCCTAGTATGATACCTTCGTTAATGGCCTTGTCAGTGTCTTGAACGGTGGCGAACTTTGCTTCGACCATAAATTTGCCATTGGATCGATTAGGTGGAGCCGTAATGGTTCGACCTCCAACCATACGCCCAATTTGTTGACTAATAATACGGTACGAATCAGTGGGTACAGGGAATTCTATTGTAGGGAATTCGAAAAGGACACAATCGTCATGAAGTGCCATTTCCAGCATTGCTTCAGCTCGATGCACTTTCATGAGACCCGAAAGGTCTTCGACTTCAAAGATTGTCGTGGGTTCTGTCGTAGGTCTGTCATCTCGTCTGCTACGATTTGTGGGAATCTTCAGATTGTTCCCTTTGGCAACGATGTCTCTCCATTGCATCGTCATGGTAAGAAAAGTATTGTTTGTTGCTCAAAATTCAAATGTGATATATTTCTGAGGAAGATAACGTTGAAGGTGTATATGTTTTGATAGTGTTATATGTAAGGTGAAGTGTTTGATTCGATTTTATGCGCTTAAAAATTTATCCGGTCAGAAAAGTGTTTTTTAAGCGAAAGAGCCTCTCCTTTTTTTGTTTTATTTTCTTATTTTTCTGGTAATAAAAATTTGTCGTTAACTGTAATACAAACGGACTTTTAAGTACATAAACGACCTTTGTGGAACATCTTTAGTCCTCTAAAACGTTTATAAAACATTTATAACTTTGATTTACATATTCTAAGCATTTATATTATCAATTTTCAGTTTTTCAAACATTTTTGTATTGTATTTACATATATGTGGT
>JAIWND010000081.1:0-38740 GCA_025330725.1 Chlamydoabsidia padenii | reverse complement strand
ATGCCTTGAGTTGTCCTACATCCATAACTTGTTTAGTAAAAAAGGAAAAAAGAAAGTGAGCCATTTTGTCAACCACCACCCCCATCTTCTTTTTTCTTCTAAACCTACTTTGGCCAGTATTCAGCGGTAACCATGATCCAAGCAAACCATTTATTATCCCTGTTGCGTACTACTTGGTTACATTGTCAGAATCTAGATCAGCATTGTATGAAGGTGTTTGGTGCTTGATCATTTTGTAGTGTAACCCGAGTCAGTTGAATCCACCAAGTGCTGTTCCGAATTGATGATGCGTCGAGCACCAAAGACAAAAGTGAGTTGATTTGTTATGTCTTGCTTTCTATATGTGCCAGAGGTCTCCAACAATAGAGGTAGAGCTTCCATTCCAAAACCACCATTGTATTGTACATCGTGACATCAGCAAGAGTAAGTGGCATTGTCAATCATGGCATTGAGATTGATTCACCAACATAAAAGCGACAGTGGACATCATGGATTTGATTGTTAACCTGGTTATATGGAGAGGATGGTGGAAGGGTGCATGGTAAAAAGGAGAATAGGTAAAGCCAGATACCTTTATCACTTGTGTTCATAGTCAAATCCGATCCAAAGAGAGAGTCATCCATTGTATTCATGTTGTCGATCGACCAAGTCCCATTGAATGTGGAGATGCTTAGTATATCATTTTGTCATTCCCAGATCTGCCGAGACCCGAGTTTTGGTAAAATGTTCCTGAAGGTGAGAGTTTTCCTGGTGATATGATTGGTGATTGTTTATGTATATTCAATTTGCCGCCTGCCCATTGTATCGAATTTATCGATATGTCCAGCAGTATGCATTAAAGCGTTGTGGTGTTATAAAGCTGTTAAGTTGGATTTGGCATCGAGTTTTATTACATACGTTTACTTTTGTCAGATCTACATTTTTCTGCCTAGGAGTTACCATGGTGTTCATTTTATCGAGGATTCGTCAGATCGTAATGGTGTCCCAAGAAGAACTATATGCCGTTCGGATATAATAAAACATTGATGATTTTGGGTGATAGTGGAGATATGTTGTGAAGGACGACTGTATGGAAGGTGATGTAGGTGGTATTGTTTGGTAAGCAAATCAGCACCAAAAGTAACCATTCAAATAGATACAAGATGAATCGTCAAGACTGTTGTCTTCGTTATTATTTGGGCCACCGATTTACCTAAATATATAGGAAGAGAGAGAAAGAGAGGTTTCAGTATCAGAGTCTTGGTGAAGCTGTGAACCCAAAAGAGAAAGGACCATTTTACAGCATCTCCTCTCCCCCCCCCTGTTATTTGATTGCTTTACCGTTTCCCCTAGTTTGTCCATCACCAGTACGTAGCCCATACACAAAGAGTTAGTATGTATCAATTCTACCTAAACATGAAAAAAGACGAAGAGAGAAGCAAAAGTATTAGTATCAAAGTCTTGAAGGGTGTAGACAGTATAACATTACCATCGCCTTTCCCTCCGTTAGAGATTCATCGCCATTAGTAAAACATACCCCAATACCACAGGGTCAGTTGCTTCGCCACCTCTTTCGTTCATCTTCGTCTATCCGTTTCCAACCATCGTGAGTTTCATATTTGTGCTAAAGTTGGGTATTCGTTGTCAGTGGTGATAGTTGGTGAATAAAAGTTGATGACTTGCTCGTAATCAGTAGTTTATCAATCCATCGTCAATGATACAGTACAGTCATAATGCCTTGTTGAAGGTGAGCAAATAAGAGGAAAAAGAGAAAAGAGGGAAGAAGAAGAAGAAGATTAAAAGTGGCGGGACGCCTCTAAAAACAAAATCTTATATTTCAGAAAGTCCACCTCGGTGAACTTTTTTTTGTCTCTCTCTTTTATTTTTGCTTTCAAACACCGATTTTTGAACATGAATCTTTCTTCCTCCCGTCTAGCAAAGGACAGGTAAAAGTCATCACAAGTCAGGACTGACCGACACAAGATACTTGGTACAATGACTATTATGTAAAGTTTGTTGGAAATAGGCTAAGGAATGCTCATGCTTACTTTTGTCATTAGCACTACTTGTTCATTAAGGCAGTAAAGTTCTCCCAAGATTCAAGGCGAGAGTAAGCGGGTTTTGAATCAAGTTTTGTCTTGTGTGTCAATTTTTTTTTTTTACAAAAGTCAGGGTAAAACAATCTTGAGGCTATATTACTCCATACAGTGGACTTGGTATATTGGCCATTATGTAAACTTTGTTGGAAATAGGCTATAATGTCTACATCGCCACTTTTGTCATTAGCATCGCTTGTTCATTAAGCTGGTAGAGCTCTCCCAAGATTCAAGGCGAGAGTAAGCGGGTTTTGAATCAAGTTTGGTTTTGTGTGTCAATTTTCATTCTGCAACTTTTTTTTTTTTTTTTTTTACAAAAGTCAGGGTAAAACGATCTTGAGGCTATACTGCTCCACACAAGGTATTTGGTATATTGGCCATTATGTAAAATTTGTTGGAAATAGGCTATAATGTCTACATCGCCACTTTTGTCATTAGCATCGCTTGTTCATTAAGCTGGTAGAGCTCTCCCAAGATTCAAGGCGAGAGTAAGCGGGTTTTGAACTAAGTTTTGTCTTGTGTGTCAATTTTCATTCTGCAACTTTTTTTTTACAAAAGTCAGGTTAAAACAATCTTGAGGCTATACTGCTCCATACAGTGGACTTGGTATACTGGCCATTATGTAAAGTTTGTTGGAAATAGGCTAAGGAATGCATATGGTTACTTTTGTCATTAGCATCACTTGTTCATTAAGGCAGTAAAGTTCCCCCAAGATTCAAGGCGAGAGTAGGCGGGTTTTGAATCAAGTTTTGTCTTGTGTGTCAAAAATTATTTTGCAACTTTTTTTTTTTTTTTACAAAAGTCAGGGTAAAACAATCTTGAGGCTGTATTGCTCCATACAGTGGACTTGGTACAATAACTATTATGTAAAGTTTGTGGGAAATAGGCTGAGGAATGCACATGGTCACTTTAATCATTAGCATCACTTGTCCATTAAGGCAGTAGAGCCTTTCCAAACCTTGGTAGAGGCAGGCGGGATCTGAAAAAGTACGAAAAGGAGCCAGACTTCTTTTTTTTTTTTTCTTGCAAAGAACAGGTAAAAGTCATCGCAAGTCTGAACTGACCGACACAAGGGTCTTGCTACATTGATCATTATGTAAGTTTTGTTGGAAATAGGCTATAATGTCCACATCGCCACTTTAATCATTAGCATCCGTGGACAATTGGAGCAAATAGAGTTCTACCGCTTCAATGGACAATGAATGCTCATCAATAAATGGGCCATAAGCATTGCTTAGCCTATTTACAACAAACTTTACATAGAACACCAAGCGCCAAGTCCCTTGTATGGAGCTGTACAGGCTTGCAGTCTTTTTTTCTTTTTCTTTTTCTTTTTACCTCATGTGCCTAAAAAAGGAGAGTATCAGGTCTCACCTCGTTATCAAACCGATGCCAATAAACAGAGTGTGTACTTTTATGATGTATTCTCAGTAAAAAGTCAAGCTTTCAGACACTCATTTCAATCAAACCAAGTTTAAAGTCATATGTACCTGTCATTTCTTTTGCATTGACAATGTCAAAAGAGCTTAACGAAAGTCTAGGTCTGTCTTTTTTGTTACTTATCATGCTACAAGTGTGATAGGAGAAGAATGCCAATACTTTATACTCTGATTCAATGGAAAACGTGTAGAAGTTGTTTTGTATGATAGGTGTAATGATATTATATTATACATATCTAGTTCTGGATGTTCTTTGAATTACCATATGAAGTGTATTGCGTCGAAGCCAATGAGCAGTAAGAATAGATCCTGTTTGGTTGCATGAATTTCTGCTTTTTTGAAATCCCGGTGATTCGGTGCGTTCACCTCTCCTTATTTTTTGTCATCATCCCGTTTGCCTCCGTTTGCCTTTTACTCGGGTACGTTAACATAAAGTTTGACGCGCCTTCAAAATCTTTGCTTTTGGTGCACTAAACAAAAGAGTTAAACTCCTCTTTATTTGTATCACGAGAAACAGCTCCAGTTTTAGAAGCGGCTAATTCAATAGCCTTCCTGATGGCTCTTTTTATTTTTCCTTTTGCTAGGTATGCTTTGATCCGATATGTTAGTGCAATTCATTGAGGTAAAGGGCTGACTTGCAGTTGTATCATTAGATGGGAAAATACAATGTAGTATGTTTGTGTGTGTGTCTTTTTTTTTTTTTTTGGCGCAAACAATCTCTCTTCACATGTATCATACAGAAATAAAGTACGTTTCTCCATCCCCAGAAAAAAAAATGACGTGGTTTTGGTTTGTGTATCCTCTTCCATCGAGTCTGGCACTTCTAAGTATTGTCGATCGTGTATATGTAAGCTGTTACTTTTTTCTATGCCAGTTGTAAGTGCCAAAGATATCATGTACACCATAATGTGAGTGTAATAGAAAAGGGATAGTGGGGTGTTTCACATTTGACTCGCCAACTCCCGTTTGAGCATACTCGGACATGAGTTAAAAGCCCGATGTTTTCCCCGTCCCCTTTCTTCCCCTTTTTTTCTTTCTTTCTTTTCTTTCTCTTTTCCCTTCACTTTACTATTTACTGCATCAAGTTTTGCGTCTCTTTGCTTTATCAACATGATTCGTCCGCTCCTGCTCTTTATCAAGACTACATCTTATTACAGGTAAGCATTTGGCTCTCGTCTCATCATCATGGGTAACACTTTATCAACTTTTTTTTTGTAGGAACTATCAAAATAATACAGCCTCCTTTTTTTGCTATTCTGTTGGCACTTTATACCTTTTAATACAAGGTACTATCTCTCCCCTACTTACAATATCAAGTACATTATTGACTCACTTTTTTTTTCTCACCACGGTGTTACTTGTGTTCTTCAAGACTCTTGTCCTTTGATCAAGACTCTTCTGCCTTTTGGGGGTTCTGAAGATAAGTGCGTTTTCGATTCTTCCACTGACATCGACGTAATCTTTAATTTAAAGTTGCTGCAACTGTACCGCTTCAATTAATCTGACTTGTGGTGCTGGGTTTTATGGTGGCCAACTCTATCAAAATCTTGGAACTACACTTGATATGTATTAGTAGTTATAGCATCGACTCATCTTAACAACCCATTACTAACCATCAATGTTTTTTCAATACTGATGGTTGTATTTAGAGTTTAATAAAAAGTGTTTTTGACGGGGGCGGAGTGTAGACATTTCATCTTTGCATAAATGTCGGCGGTCGAAAAGCCGCCACCTCCCTTACCACCCCTTTGACAAGTCGAAAGGCTTTTGCCCTCCAACCACCCGCCAAGATGTTTTATAATTTATAAAATACTAAGTCAACAGTTTTGTCGAATTATGGTATTCATCAAGTTGTGGTAAAGGAAGAAGTGTCAAAAGAAAGACTTGCCCGTTAGAGTCGGGATTTGAATATCTGGCAAGTGTAAAAAGAGGGGGCTATGCTTTTTTAATTCTTTTTCTTCTTTCTACTCTTCGCCACTTTTTACTTCTTCTTCTTCCTGTTATTATTTGACACACAATACTTGACCTAACTACTCCTCTTGATCCTGACTCTTCTCCAAAATGACATCTCCCTTCTCTTCCTTCTGGCTAATTCAATACGACGACCTGCAATTACCATCTACAAACTGTGGTACTTTACAAGATCACCAAACATAATACCTGTATCTTACAGCTTTTACAACACAGTGAAGCTACGAACAACTTGCTGGGTGACAATGGAATGACGATTGCCTGATGAATAAACAACGAATGTTATTAATGGATGGACCCGGAAACCTTTTTGCTGAATCGAGTGCAACAATCGCCTTGACTTTTTACCTTGGTATATTCTTTTTATAATGATTACAATCGATGTTCTCTTACTGACAACTCTCTTCTTTCCGAAAATCTGAAAGGTGACTTTGATGGTTGCGACAATAAACCTTGACGATCCTTCTTTTATGGAGTACAAGACAGATTCTACTTATACAATGGGATAAAGATAATCATCAACAGACAACTTTAACAACAATGGATAGCGTGAACTGATGCATGAAATATTTATGATCAAGAAGACTGACTACGGGTATCCAAAGTGCAACATTAATGGACTATGGCGTAATGAACATAAATACAATAACTGGATTATGACCACTTGGAGGACAATAGTGCTATGGATAGGTTGCTTTATTATACAAATAGCTGTACAAGATATGGTGGAGCAATGGATGATGACTTGGTACCAAACGAATAGTGGCTGACTTTACTATTAGGGGTAGATTAGATCGGTATAGATTAGTTTATCCCATGTGTATGGGTGTAATGCAATCATTATAATAAAATTTTATAATATTTCATTTGATTTTTGCTTGATAATATGTTGTGTATGTATTTTGGGTACAATGTTTGGCTTGGGAAAAAGTGTATGGATCATCATTGCACGACTTGAGAAAATGTCGGGATTTGAAAACAATGTCAATGGAAAGCGATTTCCCCTCTTTCTTTTTTTTTTTTTTTTTGTCCACTCCCACCTTCCACTTTAGCTATAACTTGATCCATTCCACTTGAACATAAGCATGTTACTGGAATGCCTTGATCAATGGATTGACACATCTTCTTTGATAAGCTATAACACATGCTTATTGACGATCTTTAATCCCTTGTTAAACCAATCGATGACCAAAAGTAAGAACAATAACTGCTTCTTCATCAAATGACTAACCATCTATATCATTAAATAGTTGCCACTATAGAAGCCTGATGAAACGACTATACTCAAGTAATACTATGACAATGTTAACATGAATCCTTCTTTACAACTATAACTTCAGCTTCCCTTCCTCAATAAAGGTAAAGTACTTGCGATTCAACCTAGTAAAACGATAATGACTATTCACTCAACTATACTTTTTGTCTATTCAAGTAGGCTAAATATTTTTATTTGGATCTATATCAACAAGGTATTGGATTGTAGCTCTGGTGACTTCTTCTCAAGCGGTTATGTTGCAAGGTACAGTTGGGTAAGAACAAAAGAAAATCGGTCAATAATTATATATATACTAACCTACACAAAGTGGTGGATTCGGTGGTTAATAGGGCGATGAAGCAACTGACTCTATGGTAATGCAAGTAGGCAAATCTCTCTTCTGGCCGGTATAACTAACTGGGTAAAAAGGTAAAACAAGCAAAAGAGAAGAAAGGCGTGGTACTTTAGAAAGTATCAAGTCTTTGATACTAACCTTTCTCTTTCTCTCTCTCTCTTTCTCTGTATGTTTAGGTGGATCGGTGGTCCAAATACCAGCAAACATAGGCAATAACATTGCCGCTTCATTATTTTTCTATCCAAGTTGACGTCTATGGTGACAATTCTATACAACAAGGAACAACAAGGAACTTTAGCAGGGCAGCGAATTCCGACTATTGACCATTACGACTATCAAAAGGTGATTTGGATGATTTATCGACATAAAGCTATTACAATCTTTTGACAAATAGATCAGATTGGGCGACAAACTGAATACACAGCAGCAATCACTTTCATGAGCATTCTATCGACACTCGTTTCGATGAATTGCGCAATCGGACAACAAGGGTAAAACGGGCAACTCTTTTATTTTTAAACATTGGATTGTATTGGATCGAACAATGGACAAAGTGGTGATGGTCTCTGGCTTTTTATGTCTCTCTTCTCCCGTCTCTACTCACATAGTTTAATCTCCATATTTACCATAGTATATGCATAGTATAGAAATAATTGTTGTTTTAAACTAAATGTAATAAAAAAAAAAAACTAAATGTAACATTTTAAAGGACTTTATGATAACTGAAAAAGAAGAACGTATATACCGGATGGGCGGATTTTGAATGTTACAGCCCAAATTCATGCAAGAACGGAAGGACTTGAAGTTGGCAGTAAGGTCCACAATAGATTGGTAATATTGAGGAGTGTTTTATAATGAGAATGGATAGGTTACTGTATCAATAGATAGAGGTGGTATATGAAAAGAAGCTTTCGGGGTACAAGCCCAATTCTCTTTTTGGATCCATCTCCTCGCTTGCTTATTTCTTTTACCTGCCTGATATCGTCTCAATTCCAGTATGTTCTACACTATTAGTTGATTGTAATCTTATGCCCGATTCCTTTTGTTATCTCCCTTTGTATCAGTTTCATCCTTGGCCTTGATGTCTCCTCCCATCGAGTCATTCTTACACAAGATCCTGCTTCCGCATAATCCAAGTATTATGACCCAACTATAGTAAAGCATAGTTTTAGGTTTGTTTGTTTTTTTCCCTTTGTTCGCATTGGATAATCTTACACTGGTGTACCAAGTTTTTGGGAATAAATTTGTATCATGCTTTTTTGGGGAAGGCTAAAATGATGAGTAAGTTCATTTTAATCGAGATAGATTTGTAAACCCCTAAATATCGTAAAAGTGGTGCTAAAATGGCCTTCCAATATGCAATTCATGCTGATTTTTTTTATGTTCACCCCCCGCCTTCCCAGCTAGTTTGGTCCATCCTTTTTTTTTTTTTTTTTTTTTTTTTTTTTTTTTTTTTTTTCCTACATCCAATTAGTGTCTATAAAGTTTATTTATACATACACCCCTTTATTATATAAAAAAAGTCTAAAAAGTAAAACTATACTAATAAAGCCCATTTCCAAGTGCATCCCCCAGTCCCGATTTTGAGGTCCATTCCAACCGAGACTGACGACATCATCCAACGAGACAATGGCAAACCAATGGTAGAAAGATCATGGGCTATGCTATTTGAGATAAAACGTGGCACAAAAGGTTTCACATTTTTATATGACGATGTTGCATTCATTTGTGGTTAGGTTGGCTAATCCAGTTACTGAGTGTGTAAACCCAATTTGGTAAAATTTTATTCCATCCTATCAAGTCATCCAGGTTAGTCCTATACCTACGTATTCCCATTGTTCATTAATAAATCCTACCTTGCGGTATAGTTGTCCGTTTTCTTCTTTTCTTGAATCAGACCAGGGTGGGCCAACCAAATTAGCGCGGTTCTATTGTAAATGAAAAATAGTATAGGAAGACTGTTATATAAGATCATCACAAAGTCATGATGATATTCATTGTTTGTTCCTAACAATGGGGACTTACCTTCGGACCTTTCAAATGACGTCTTTGCATACCTCCTTGGCTTGACTGGATAAGATACTATAGCAATTGACAAGTCAGGGCGGTTCCCCTCAGTCATAAGGTAGACTATGCCCTAAACATATACAAGATGAGTCAAGTAAATTTAACTTTATGAGTACCAACAATGTTTGACAAGCCGTGGCCAAGTCAAAGATACAATACAAAAAAAGTGCCTACATTCATAAGAATCAGTTGGATTCAAAAAAGAGAATGTGAGTTCATAATGACATACCGATGGATAAAGGTTAAAGTAATCTTTTAATAAAAAAACAAAAACTAGACTAATAAAAGTAGATCTAAACGAATGTATATGTGGATCTTAAAAAAAAAGGGGGGGAGGAGAAGGAAAGAAGTTTGATTCCATAAAGTCGGCATTTTTCTTTTAGTCTCTAAAAAATTGGATGTTCAAGCCCCGCTCAGCACGACCCACCCACCATGGTGGAAGTGGAAACGACAAGAGCATTTCATTGGATCTCTCGGATACCATGACATCATAAATGCACTAAACCCTTCCCCCTTAGATGTCATGATGACTATATAAACACAATCATCCATCCTCTCTTCTTTTTTTTTTTCCTTCTTTAATTAAGATACCTTGAGATATCATGTTTTATACTCCAGTACCAAGTTTACATCTTCACCATAAAACGAAAAGACATCGTACTCACCACAATGCTGCTATTCAAAAAGAGAGTTTGATTGGTCGAACCATCGCCAGAAGAAACCAATTACTCAAAATGGCTCAGCATGAATATTCCCGACAACTCTCCCAATACACTCAGGCGCAATTACATCGCATTCCCACAAAATCCGGCTAAATTTCTGTTATTTGTTGATCTTCTTACTGTAAATACTTTTAATAGCCAATATCGTTCATCTTTTTTCTCTTTGTACAAACAAACTCACTCAATAAAATTGACCCCACGTTAATGCATATATTTAAGCGGCGAATCGATTTTGTTTTCCATTGGAAAAATAATCCAGAATGATTCCTCCATGTCATATGCAGATCAATCAGAACGGCACTTGTTTAGACAAAAGGAACAATCCCATGCGGTTTCGATCACTATCCACAAAAAAGGAAATAATGATTCTGTATCGTCCCACGTCAAACCCGTCCAAATATTGAGTGTATAAGAAAAAAGTTTTTTATTTCAAAGATTAGATCGCAAGGTCCAAAAAAAAAAAAAAATAGATGAAGGAAGGGAAAGGGGGAATAGTTAAAAGATCTAGTTAATAATATAAATAAATAAATACAAAACTATATCTATATAACATTATCTATTAAACCATAGTCTAATCACGATTTCCGTTGGGTTTCTTCATAATCCGTCTAGGTTGTTGTTGTTGTTGACCATCGTTATTTCCACGTCTGGACTGTTGTTGGCCATCGGTTCCACGATATTGTTTATGATGTTGCTTTGGCTCTTGTTGAAAGTGTTCCTTTTTAGTGTGTTCCTTTTTATGCATACTGTTGTTAGATAGGCCATTAGACACTGCGTTTTCAAAGAGCAATTGAGGGACGGTCACATTAAGCACCGCAAAGAAAGGAAGTACCATGCCACGGTATTCGGAGCATCTACAAAAAGAATTTGGTTCAGTCTAAATGAGTGTTATTCGTTTTGCTTTGTTTTTACCTTCCAGCAAGATCTTGACCACCCATGAAGGGAGTATCGAATACAATTTCCACCGCCTTTTCTTGTACACCCACCACAGTACCTTTGCTGTCGATTGGTATCCCACCACTTTCTAAAACATAAGTAATACGATCACCCAGTTGGAATACTTGTGCATGGAGTTTGGCTTCAGCGTCTTCAGGTCGGAGTAAGACTGTTCGAGGTGTGTTCTTGACAAGGACACGCTTGAAGTCCAGCTTTTCATAATAGTCGTGATATTGTGCCGCCATCATTTCCATCGCTTTGACAACAGGCTGTAGGACAAAATGAGTTTGTTTAGTATTCATAATTGAGGTATCCCTCCGTTTTTACCTCTTCAAATTCTTCTGCTAACAAGGGTGCTTTGGGCAAATCATCCACACCTCTTTCCTTTAACCAGGACTTCATACGCTTGATTTCCGCCGATCCATTTTCAGTCCAAGCCAGATCAGAAGCGTTGATCATTTCACCACCAAAACCTAAAGTATACAAAAGACAGTATGTTTAATCATTAAATTTTTTCTTTTTTCCTTTTTTTTTTCTTTACCTCCATTTCGACCACCTTGTACGAGTTGTACAAAGTAAGGGAAGGCTTCAACATATGCCTTGATCAAATCAGCCGCCTTGGCAGAGTATTCCCAATGTCCAGCTCCATTTTTCCTAGTGTAACCAATCACCTTTTGTTGCCGGGCTTCAAATTTGAGGTTGAGACCAACGTTGACCCTTTGCCCGTTTCGATCCATGATTTGCAAGGAAGACGTGATCTTAGACAAGGTCAGAGGACTGTACTTGATTTGGTCGGCCAGTATAAATGAGGACATATATTGAGAGATTTGATCTTGATGTGCACGGGCTTCGATACCAAAGGTCGGTTCGGCAATATCACGAGTAGCGGGAATGACCAGTTGAATGTCAAGGTTGTTCTTTTCAGTATGTCCAGTGATGGTGCCCATGGTGCCATAGCGTCCGCCACCCAAAAGGAAGATCCTGCTGTTGATAGGATAACTTTCGGTCACAGGTGGAGCCTTGCGTTCAATATACCGAGGATCTTCATGAGCCACCTTCATTACTGCTGCTTGAACTGGGATCACTTCTTCTTGAGCCGGACTGACATATTCTTTCACCAAAGCACCATCATCCGTTCGTTTCATCCCGCGCAAGACACAGACATGTAGTGCTGTTGTGGTAGATCCAATTTCCAATCCGAATCGCTTGCTGGAGAGCCATTCCGCCCGGCCTGTTCGTTTGGACCATTCTTTTTGTTCTTCTTCATCCATTTGTAGTTCACGTGTGATTCGTTTCTTGCCAGCAATCTTGAGTGTATATTTGGTCGTTTCATTAGATACAGCAATCACTACAGCCTCTTGAAGGTAAGGGTAATCTACAGCAATATATATATATATATATATTTAAAAAAAAAAAGAGAGTTAGAATCAATCATATTATTGTTGCCTTTGTGTGTACTTACGGACATAAACACGTTTATAGAGCAGCAATTTCGCAATATCTTCAGTTTGCATATTGGCAAAACGATCATGAAGCTTGACCACCACAGTTTCGTTCTTGCTATCTTGTTGGAATACCTTGACGTTGTGGAAGCTAAGGACACTTGAGTAAGGGATTGTTGCAAGTGTAGGGAAGCCTGATAAAGAATCCTTTCCAAATTTGGCACCATCCAGTAAAGTTTTTCGAAGCACTGTTTGACCGCCCAAGGTAGGTAGATGATAAACCACTTCACGAGCGCTGCAATGATGAATGTCAGGGAAGAGACCAGGAATAGGACTTTTATACACATGCTTGTTGTCATCGTCGTCATCTTGAGTTAGTGGCACATGGACAAACTTGAAGCTTTCACCAAACCGAGCCATATCACGTTCCATCTTGGTGAGAGATCCTTCTTTTCGTTTCATGGCTTCCAAAAGTCTAGTTTCATCAATAAATGGAATCTTGATGACAGCTTCCCAGTCTTGTTTTTTGCCATTCATATCCAAATCAAAGTCCCGAGGGTAAAAGTCGATGATTGGTGAGGATGGATCAGTCATTAGTTCCTAAAACAAAAAGAACAAGTTAGTTCATTTGTTGCTAATGACATTATTTCCTTTCTTACTTGATAAGCAACCGGGAGTAACTTTTTGCTAAGTGCAGGCAAGACACCCATCAGTTGTTCGTAAGGTTTGAAGGGTTGACCAAGATCAAATTTAGTGTCTTGATACTTGGAGATGTTGACCAGATCAGATATTTTTGGAGCATAGTGATAAGGATAGAACCAACCCCACGAGACAACACCATCGTAATAGTAATGTAGCACCCATTGAATTCCAGTGATGTAAGATCCGATCAAACCATCCATTTGTTCTTCGTTATCGATATCGATATCCATTTTTTCCTACATAAAGGGGGGGGAAAGAAAGAGAGATTGGTTAGTTCACCTTGGTGTGTGTTGCCATTACCACCATCACCCCTCTTGTTTATATTACCATATAGTAGTCCGCCCTCCATTTCTTGAATCGTTGATCAGCCCGATCTTTTTCTTCTTTTTCGATTTCTTCACTAGATAGTTCAGCGACTACAGGAGCATTTTCATATTTACCAAGGACACGATCACGAGCCGCCAATGCTTCCTCGTCGGTTTCATCGTCATCCGTGTCATCTTCATCGTCGCTTTCGAATTCAACATAGACATGCTTGGTATTATCTTCATTAGAATATTCAATAGCAGAGCCCATTCCAAGAGCCTGGGCCACCGTTTCCACGAATTTGCGATCCACTGGTTTAAGACTTGAATCAAAGTGTAGTGCTTCAGATTTACCACGTTTATGAGCGAGTACAAAGGTCTTGAGTTTGTCAAAGAGATCACGCTGAGTAGGAGTCAGGACTATTGTAAATCAAACAGAGTGGATTAGTTGGTGGGAGGGGGTTTCCTTCCATTTAGAATATCATTTAACTTTATCCTTACCTAGTTCCTTTTTTTTCTTATGCTTCTTTTCCAATCGATGCATTTCTTCAAAATCGGCCTTTTCTTGTTTAGCACCAAGATAAATAGAATCGATGACTTCAGCTTCAAAAGCATCCTTTTCGACAGTTTGAGCCAATTCATTCAGGACAAGTTGCATATTAGCCAAGTTTACATTGCCACCATCTTGTAAATAACCACCACAGGAGGGAAGCACCTTTTTGTAAATGTTAAACATAAGACCGAGAGCACCTTCATTAATATGTAGATTGGGTAGATTGGGTAAAAAGTCATTGCCGACAAAGAGAGCCAAGAGGATAAAATCGTCCAAGATGCGTTCCAGATTGTAATCAAAGGACAAGGTCTTTTCCAACGACTTGAATTCCATGTTGAGATATTCACGTAAAAGAGAGAGATGCATCAGATAAAAGTTTTGTGATTCCAAGCTATGAGTATGCAAGTTAGTGGACCATCCAATTCTTCCTTTATGAGTTTTACTATTGATTACCTGACAGACTTCCCACGGGATTTCTTTCCACCAAAGGTCACTTCTTCACGTAACAAAGCAAAGTGAGGATCATGACTTAATAAACCCAGCATCACCAAATCAGCATCGAGACCATATAAACAATGTCTTGTATTGGGATTATAACCTTCTTGAGCCTTGGACAAACGGATGAATTCCATAATCTTGTGTTCACCTTCACCAGGAACTTCAGGACCAGATAGAATGATTTCCACATCACGCCAGAGAGCATCTTCAGATATCTTTTTAGAGATAAAATACCGTAATTGCAAAGTCAATTTCTTCATAAAAGCAGTACCTAAAAAAAAAAAAAAAAAAAAAAAAAAAAAAAAAAAAAAAAAAAAAAAAAAAAAAAAAAAAAATTGTCAGTCAGTCTGAATGGGTTCAGTGGAGGAGGAGGAGGAGGAGGAGGAGGAGGAAGGAACTTACCAGGTGTGATACAATTGCTATCAAAAGGATCTTCTTCAGGAAGTTCTTCACCTTTGCTAATGGCCCGCCGTCTATTATCTTCTGCATCCTTTGCCGTTCTAAAGCGTCGAGATCGTTGTTGATTCATTTTAGCACGAGGAGCCACACCATCAATAGCCAGGAAGAATGTCTTTTTCGGTTTAATCTTGGCGAACAAGTGGTCCACGTAATTGAAGATGCCAATCCAGATTTGTTCTTCGGTAATACGGAAATGAGCGCTGTCATTGTTGTTGTGAGAGCAGTTGTGAATAATACCATTCATATCCAAATACAAGTTATCTAAATAGAATAAAGATGGATGAGTATATGATATTAAAGAGGAAGGGGAGAGGAGAGTGTATATATTGGAACTTACCGAATTCAGGTATGCGGTTTTCAGTGATTAATTGTGAGCACATGGGATAACGTTCACTAAAAAAAAGAAGGGAGTTAGCATCTGTTATATAAAAGTGGTATACAATTGTATGAAATATCTTTTTTTTTTTTTTTAACCTACCTCATCCATCGGAAGAACTTTGGAATCCCCATCTTTACTGTAAAAGTGTTATAAAATTAAAAAGTAAAGAAAGAAAGGAAGAAAAAAAAAAAAGTACACGTAGCTTTTTAAATTCAGAATTACTACGGGCATTTTCAGATTCCGACTCTTAGCCCATCACTGATGAGCTACGGCAGATCTCGATTTGGTATTTCTGGGTTTGTGAATGTCAGACCATTTATGAAATGTCTACCCCTCGTTTTCAAGTAAATACTACTAACTGATGACAGATTTATTTTTTATTGAGAGTGGTGAATTGTTAAAAATGTCTTTGTTTCTATGTTACAAAGCTTAATTGGTGGTGAGCCTACTCAAGATTCTCACATCAGAGTTACTGTGTTGTATATCGTTGCTGAAAAGAATATTTATCAAGGGACACATTATTTTACGCTTTACCATGTTGGAAATCATATTAATGTGGTATGTAGAAAAAGGCAGAGAATACTTCTCCTTCTCTCTTAGATGCAAAGATAAAGTCCAGGTTATGTGGACGATTATCACTTAAAGCTCACCCTTCCTCCTGATTGATGCACAAACCAAAGGAGGGGACCATCAGAAAGATTCAAGGCAATACATAACCATATCAGCGGATTTTAAAATTCAAATCCCGATCAATGCATTTAAAAAAGTGGGGTCGAGGATATATCACTGTTATTTAATATCATAACATAAAAAAATACAATGAATACATTTATATAAGGTTTAAATAAAAGAGTAGTTTATTATAGATAATTCAAAAACGTTAAGACACAATGACACACTGATAAAGGTGATGGTATAGGTAGTAAATGACTAGAGTAGACTACAAGTTGGCATTTTCAGGTTTTTCCCTGTCTATTGTACGCCATGCATTGTTCATCACACCACGATAGTTCCAAATGGGATTCTCTTGTTGGATGTTACCTGCCGTATCCACTATAGTAAAAGAGGAGAAGCAACATCAAAATCTTGTTATGAATCCTCTTTTTTTTTTTTTTTTAGATACTTACATGCACGACAAACAATTCTGGTATTTCGTTTGACGTTGATCTTTGCTTCCCATAGACACCAACCCCATACATTGTTTGTAAAAGGTGATTTCTCGGGCCGGTGTATGAAGGTGGCCACCGTCCATGTTTTCCCGTCGTCTCCGGACACCTCTACAGATGTTATAAGTTACTATGTTACCTGTTTTTTTTTCATATACTTTACTTTGTTACTTACCAACACGTTGAATCCCACGACCACCACCTATTCATTTCAAGAAAGAGAATTTCTGGGTTAAAAAAAAAAGTTGGTCAACATAAACCCCATTTACCTGATAAAGCATAACCGCGAGCCACTGTTTCACGGCATGATGGATCAACCAAACCATCAGAAGGATCACATACATAAGATTGCACATTGTATTCCGATATAGAAGGCACCTTGTTCCAGTAATTAGCAGCATCTTGTTCAGTTACTACCTAAATTCAGAAAAGGGGGGGTAATTTGGTTAGACTATGGTAGTTCATAACTATCACCATCATTCAACTTACTTCACCAGGTAGTATTTTGTAATCCTTTCGTTGGAAATAAGATTCTGACTCTTCAGTCTGGATGGTCATGGATTTCAAAAACTTGACCGACCTTGCACCAATATAACCTACAACGTATAAAACAAAACAAAAAAGGAGGGGAAAGATGAGTCGATCATTTGAGAAGGAGAGTCAGATGTATGGCTTACCTGGTACGACTACTCGGATAGGAGCACCGTGATCTTGTGTAAGAGGTTCACCATTCATCTATTATGAAAGATTAACATCATTGTATGGTCTACATTAGTGATTCATACCTTATATGCCAATAATACATCCCCGAGTTCATCGCTTTGTAGGCCCAACATATAAAAACAAATGGTTAGTCAATGATCAACATAAAGTTATTTTGATTTTCAAGACCTACATTGCCTTTGTAAGGGGAATAGAAGATCCATAACATCGTTCTTCTTCACACTTGAGTTAGAAAAATGTGTAACAAAAAAAAAACAAGTAAGTATCATGTGAGTGAGTATTCTATTCTTTACCTCTTCCATGGATTCAAAGGCTACATGAAGACGACCAATGTCTTGTGAATTAAAGTCAGCATTAGCGTGGTCAAGGACATCTTTGAGACGACAACCAGTATAAACAGCATTTCCAATGGCTCCAGGACCCCAAATAACCTACAGATGATAAACAATTAGTAATGTGACACAACCGTACGCATATACCCACCCCCTTTTTTAACCATGTGGTTCCTTACTTACACCTTTGGTATGTTTGACTTTATGTAGCCCGTCACGCCGATTCCCCTATAAACAGATCAATGAGTATACATGATGTCATATTACGTCTTGCCCTTACCGCACACTATAAT
This sequence comes from Chlamydoabsidia padenii, assembly GCA_025330725.1. Lineage (NCBI taxonomy): Eukaryota > Fungi > Mucoromycota > Mucoromycetes > Mucorales > Cunninghamellaceae > Chlamydoabsidia > Chlamydoabsidia padenii. The sequence goes on along the minus strand of JAIWND010000081.1, from coordinate 21,068 downwards.
ATCAAAAGAAGCAAGTGTGAGAAACAAGTGTGAGAAACAAGTGTGAGAAAAAAAAATGTAATGTTATTCTTGTGGTTACCTGCATAGCCATTTCTATTGTTCTTTCTTTAAACATATCCTTGAGTTGTTTGACCGTATAGTAGACTTTGTTTTTCAATCCAATACCATCAATGGTAATAGTATGAGTGTCATCTAGACAAGGAAGAGGTCCATGAGAGCGGCAAAAAAACTTGTTGACGGGTGTAATAGAATGTTGGACGAGATTGGGTAGACTTGGCTCGGCATTAAAAGGTTTGTCCTTTCTAACAATCAGTTCCAGTTGTTGTCGTGAAGGCTCTGTTGAATAGTCTAGTGATTTCGCCATGAGTAGAATAATGGAAAAGAAAAAAAAGAAGAATGAGAAAAAGTAGAGGGAGAAATATAAATCCGTAGGCTTTCATGTTTCAAATCCCGCTTGGCGGCATTTCAGTCAGTAACCTCCTCATCGGAAAATGCTCTGGTAAATACAAGTTCCGAAAGTAAATGATAAGGTTCGGAGGGGATAATTGGTATGTGATCAACTAGAAACAATTTGGGAACTCCTCTTTTTATCAATAGCACCATCACAGTGGATCCTTTTCACGAAAAAAAAGCCCATGAGTCTAATTAGGGCGAACCTCCGAATTCATCATGAGAGGGCGTGGGTAATAACAGAAATGCCTTTATTAATGTAATCAACCAACGGTACTACAACCAACATTGATAACGGTATTCTGTATTCATTATTTTAATTAAGAACATTCCAAGTAAAAAGTGGGACACAAAAAGAAGATCGATTTCGCATGATGCGGGATTTGAAATTTATATTTTGTTCGCAGAACCTGGTGAATCCCAGTACAAATAATAAAGGAACATCATCATAATGAGACTAGCTTGATTTCTCAATGAGAAAAAGTTGAATTCCATAAACTAGTTTTTCAAAAAGAAATCATAGTAAGCATTAACATTAACTGCCTGAGGAGCTTATCTAGGCCTCTTCTTTTTTTTTTTTTTTCTGGCAGGTTGGTTCTCCGCTCTAAGCCTCTTTTTTCTTGGAACAAAATTTTATTGTTTTGAGTGGCAGCTGTCCATTCTTTTTCTCTCTCTTTCTCTCTCTTCATCAATTACAACATGGCCGGCATCACTGTTAAGGACGTTAACCCTCACTGTAAGTACAACAACCCTCATCGTTATTCGACAATGCAAAAAAGAAACCTGTATAGAGCTTTTAACATTAACTATTCAACCACATTTCTTTTTTTTTTTTTAACTACACAACAATAGCATTCATCAAAGCCTACGCTGCCTACCTCAAGCGTACTGGTAAGCTCGAAGTCCCCAAGTGGGTTGATATTGTCAAGACCGGTACTTTCAAGGAATTGGCTCCTTATGACCCTGACTGGTACTTCATCCGTGCTGGTAAGTTGAAAAAAAAAAAAGTGACAGGAACAATGCTTATAATACTAAATCTATCTATCTTTTTTTTTTTTTTTCATGGAATAGCTTCCGTTGCCCGTCATATCTACATCCGTAAGGCCGTTGGTGTTGGTGCTTTGAACAAGGTCCATGGTGGTCGTGTTAACCGTGGTATGCGCCCCTCTCACCACGCCGAAGCCTCTGGTTCCGTCAACCGTAAGGTCCTCCAATCCTTGGAAAAGATCGGTGTGTTGCAAAAGGACAAGAAGGGTGGCCGTAAGATCACTCAAGATGGTCAACGTGATTTGGATCGTATTGCCATGACCTTGGCTGCTGCTGACGACGAAGAATAGATATAGATAATAGATTTGTGTTTAGTCATTTTGTAGTCATCTTTTATTATACATATATCATCTGATTTTACTTTTTTTTAACATCCATTCTTGTCAATCAACAATAAAAAATGCCAAAAAAATAACTTTTAGGGATTTGTTTTTTGGGGGAATGGGATTAATTGTGGATGGATCAGTGTTGATTATCATAGTAAACAGATTTTTATTGTTAAATCAAAATAAAAGGGACACTATATCAAATCAAAGGGGAGACTATCATTATCAATCTAATAGGTATACTATGGCTATCCAGAATGATCAAGACTTCTTTGGTACCAGAATATACTGTGCCTGTATGAGTCTTGAATGGTCAGGGTCGTCATTTCCAACGATATGCTAAAAAAAGAAAAAGGTTAGTAAAGCATCTTTGATAATACAACGTTCTAGACCATCTTTCCCTTTGTGTATGCATTCATTTAAGAAGCCTCTTTTCACCATTACCTTTGTTTCTTAATCAGTCTGCGAAGGTCAAGGTGTATGTCCAATATTAAACAGAGTGAACCACAGCCAGTTCCATCTTGTCCTTTGTAATTATATGGTCATATTGATTCGTCTTGGCTGTTACTTGTTACTAACGTCAAAGATATATACATAAAAGTGTTAGAATATGTGTAAGAGTGACGCAAACTTCAATTGATGCCATACCATTGAGAGAATGCGACCTATTAAAGAGAAGATTTCTGCCAAATTCATAATGGTGTTCTAAGATGGGCGGTGTAGCCAGAACACACAGTCTATAATAAAAAGAGAATGATATCAATAACAAAAACATAAATAGATTGATAGTGTTTATCTACTTACTTCCCTATCTAGTGCACCGACCCATTGACGGTGCACAAACGTTGATGATGTGTTTAACAAAAAAAAAAAAAAAGTTAAGAGAAAGAAAGGCCCATAAAATTTCTTATGCTGAGCATCAAATAAAATGCGGGATTTGAAAACATTTTTCGCTGACGCTGTTAACAAACATATCATGCCTCTTGTATATAAAAAATCAATGGTAGTTTCTTCTTCCTTAAATTTATGCTCTCTTTTCCTTGAACTGAATGGTATTAATTATTTCTTATAGTGCAACCCATTCAAGGGATCACATACGAAAAAAAAAAAAGGAACCGACATATAATCGGGGTTTGAATGTCGAGACCCCTTTTTTCGTTTTTGCATGATTGTAAACCTTTCTTCATTTAGCATTTGATTCTATCCTATCGATAAATGGGATGTTTTATTAAATTAATCAAGCATTTAAAAAGTGCACGAGCATGATCTAATTTTGTGTGATGAAAAGACAGATTGGATCTATACGAATTTAGTCTAATTATGAGGGATTTGGTTTTTCCCTGCTACTTTTCCCATCTTTGATACACGAATGCTTACATTTGTCAAATCAAAGCGGAATGATATCACTTTAGGGCAAGAAATATAGTCTAGGAAGCGCTGTCTGTTTCATTTAGTCAGTACGCGGGTCATTGACACTCCGACCGACCGAGGCAAGACACTTTTATGTAGTTTCCCTTATGTATGTTATTTAAGGGAGTTGGTTATTATAAACCACGATGGCTTTGCCACTGGATAGGATTGTCTCCCATTGACAGGCAGAGTTAAATGGAATGTCACACTGTGTGAGGGTAAACAAAAAAGATCAACCGATGTACAAATATAGTATGGTCCAGTATTGAAAAAAAGGGAATATCAAACAGCGCTTATAAATGCAAGCTTTTTGATGGTGGTCCCTCCTCTCTTTCATTTTTCCTTCATTCTTACACCTTTGTAATGAAAGTTGTTACCCAGTGGCTAAAAGTACTATTACTTTTACTAAATGTAATTTACATTCATGCTCGCCGGTCACACCAACACCAACAACATCATCATTTTCAAAAAAACACTACACTCCTATCTTCTTTCAAGCAACCCACCCTATGTGATCCTACAGTTGTACAAGTACGGATGTTTAATCAAGATGAAATCTAGTGATATTTAACTTACCCCTTTTTTTTTTTTCTCTTCGTTGAGTAGTATTCAGGCTATATACAGGTCGATACAAATGAACATTATTTTTTCTGGTTCTTTGAATCTCGAAACAAACCAGCTGAAGATCCGTTGTTGATGTGGCTCAATGGCGGGGTATGAAAAATTTGAAAAGAGAGAAAAAAGAAAAAAAAGTTTAATCTAATGCCTTTTTTGGTGGTTGTTATGTGCGGATTTATTTTTAGCCCGGCTGTTCTTCCATGACGTAAAAGAAAAGAGAAAGAGCAAAAAAGAACAAGAACAAGAAAGTAATGGTGTTTTTATTTTGTTAGTGGGCTGTTTGAAGAAATAGGACCTTGTGGTATTAATGCCAACGCCACCGAAGCAATCTATAATGAAGTGGGGAGCTGGAATAAAGTGGCCAATTTGCTTTTTCTGGATCAGGTAATGTCATTAGATAAAAAAGGGGGGTGCGGAACATGGGCGCTATTTTTAGTGTCGTCGGGATTGTAAATATTGATTACACATTGGTTTCCTTTCACGGCACTAGCCTGATGGAGCAGGGTTCTCGTATGGTGACAACAATGTGGATTCAACGGAGAAAGCAAAGTTCCGAGTTTATCGTTTCCTTCAACAATTTTTTAAAGCTCTTCCTCAGTATAAAAAGTTACAATTCCATCTATTTGGGTAAGAACCGATATTTGTCAGATTGATATGTAGTGTCTAATTTGATTATATGCTAGTGAATCTTTTGCTGGGCATTTTGTTCCTGCTATTGGCAATTACATCCTCAAACAAAACCAAAATCCCACTGATCCCGATCATCAACATATCAATCTACAATCTATTGGTATTGGTAATGGTATCACTGATGTTATGATTCAAGTGTAAGTGTAAAAAGATCAAGAGAAAAAAAAAAAAAAAAAAGAACATCGATCACTCATTCCCATCTAGTCAATATTCAGAAAACATGGCTTGTTATTCCTCTTGTAAGTTTGAAACCTACCGGCAAGAAAAGATAGATACTGAGCCTCTTTCTGTCTATAGATGGTTCTGTTCTTCCCGAAAAGGATTGTCATGAAATGAGAAACAACACCCCTACATGTGTCAAGATGTGTAAGAACAAAAAGGCGGGATTTGAAAATTCAGGGGTAAATTTATGCATTGCTTTTTTGTTTGCAAATATACATAGTGCAGAAGTGTGCTGATACAGAAACCGTGCTCGACTGTGATAAGGCCACGAACTGGTGCTCCAAAAATGTAGAAAACATTTATTTACGTTCTGGTCGTAATGTGTATGATATTCGAGCAAACAGGACGGATGGTGCAGGAACAAAATACAATCGATATTTGAATCTCCGGCCGGTGCGTAAGCTGATTGGCGCCAAGACCCCGTTCCATCGATGTCCCCCTGAAATCGTAAGATACATGATATTTGTCGACTTTTTTTTTTTTTTTTTAATTAACGTGACAATCTTTTTGATATAGCGTCGAACATTCTATAGGAATGGTGACTAGTAAGTAGTATTCAGGAGAGAAAACAATGGAACATGATCACTCATCTTTTTTTTTTTTTTTTTGATAGCCCCAAGAACTATGCACCTGATGTTGCCAATTTGTTAAACAATGGAATTCCCGTTTTACTTTATGTAGGAGATGCGGATTATCGTGCTAATTGGGTAAGTTGAAAAAGATGACATTCGAATCATACTAACTGACTTTTTTTTTCTATCTCTTTTCAGTATGGTGTTCATGGCTGGGCTCAAGTATTCGACTTTGATGCCAGTGAACAGTATCGTACACAGATTCTTAATCCATGGATTATAGATGGGCAAGAAATGGGTCAAATCCAAGCAGGTGGTAATCTGACTTTTATTCGAGTTTATAACGCTGGACATAAAGTAAGTTAAATGTCTTTCTTGAAAAAGTCAATCCTCATTATCTTTGTCTTTTTTCTAGGTTCCATACTACCAACCAAGAGCGGCTTTAGTAATGTTCGCTAATCATATCAAACAATTTTCAGTGTAATTGTATCTCATTCCCTGTATAACTTATATCCTATCTATTCACTTTTTTGCTCCACAATCTTATCATTTAAACCTTTTGAATTACTTGTACAAATAAACTTATTTCTTCGTATGTATTACTTATCGATCAATAGTTGCATAGGATTTCGAAAACGATCTTGCATGAATAAATAATTTCAAGTCCCGATTTTTTCAAACGACGCCTTACGTCAATCTTGAGTTTTTTTTTTTTTTTTCTCCATCTCTTCTCTCTCTCACTCCCTCTCTCAAATTGATGCATCATCACTTTTGGTTTGATAATAACAAGGTAAACAACACAAGCATATTAACTTTTTCTCTTTATTCCACCAGGCACGCTCACTTTAATGAAAGACTTGATAATGCATTCTGAAAAGAAAACAAGGTAACTCTTTTTTTAACCATCAAAAGGAACCAAGCTAGACTAATCATATCACCCTTTTATCATCCTTATCATTCCTTGGTCCCTCTTGTTTGGTGATTCTTGGTATACTCCTTTGGCTCTCTCTCACTCTCTCTTCTGGCAACTACAACATGATTCCCTTTTACTGCTCAACACTGAAAAGTTACAATTTGGTGAATCTACTTGCTAAAGGGACAATTAGCTCAACGCAACTCGATTCAGTGGAACGATCTCAATCGGAACAAGACTCTCACGCGATAAACAAGAATTATCTCCGTTGATTGATATACTACGAATTGGTTTAAAATGGATGGACCCTTATCGACAGTAGGACAGTACTGGGACCAAAAGGCCCACTTATACGACATGGCCAACCCATTCTACCTGTGATAAACAACACTCGTCGATCTTAGTACACGTAGACGACTATTTACCTTTTAACAATGGTGTAAAGGCTTGAATGGTGGTTGAATGGTGGGTACAGTATCAACTACGACAATGGAAACAAGCAGCAAGTGGTCACATGGCAGTAAGAAGGTGATGGATCACAAGAGGGGATATAACAGTTTAACGGGGGGAAAAAAAGATGGGCAGTAATACATACAATGTATTATTGATTGACCTAGTATTGTTTAGATAATAGATATAGAAGTTATAGTAATTAGATAATAGATATATAATAAAGTAACTACATCTTCCATATTTTATCTTTTTATGTGTGCTGTGGTATTGGGTAATGATGGTCATATCAGAAGATTGATTGTAAATGTGTTGTTATGTCATATGGTAATCGAAGGATGATGTATGGGGTAATCATCATCAGTCTATTATATATTACTTTATTATGTGAATGGATAAAGTATCGAATAGTATCAAGGTGGTCGGTTCTGCATTGATCGGCCTCTGGAAAGTCGAGGAGCTCTTCCCGACATGAGATCTAAAGGACAAAAAAAAAAAAAAAAAAAAAAAAAAAAAAAAGACAAACAAAGACATTCGTATATATAATAAGATCCAGAGTTTATTGATAGTATAAATGTAAGATATATGGGAGGGAAAAGATGATGATATGGGGTATATTGTGTGAAGGTAAATTAGCTATTCTACTTTAATATAGACGCTGATCCACCATGCCAATACTGTTGTTGCTCTTCTTGCTGTTTTGATGTTAAAAAGGATTGATTTGACTGACCGTATGATGAAGGATAAGGAAGAGCCTGGTATGGATTATGACCAAGCTGTTGCTGTTGTTGCTGTTGGTTGGCAATGTCCCGTTCGTTTCGTTCGTATTCATCAGCGATCCAAAGGGCAGCACCTACAATATTGGTCCACATAAAGATCAAATTGAATAGAGGGACTAGTTCTAGAGCCACGGCTACCACACCAAACGCACAATATTCTTCACGATGTTGCCAAGCATACCGTCTGGATTCTGCAATACTGAATCCCCGAAACTCCAAATCGTAATGAATCAATGCACCCCAACTATAAAATAAATAAAAAATGGTTAATATAAAATCCTTCTTCTCCATTATTCATCCATTTACCATGCAGGCCAACCGTTGATATAACATGCCAAGGCAGTACCAACTACCGGGACTAAGTGTAAGGGAGCAGTAATGATAAGCACAAATATCTACAAAGACAAAAAAAAAAAAGGTTATCACCAAGTCATATCTATTCACCCACCCACCCACTTTTTTTTTTTTTTGTTACCTGTGCCAAGACCAAGACCCAAACAAAGACAAGACCTGATCCAATCCCACGACAGCATAAAGTCAATCCACTCACCGGCACCCGAGTTTCAAACATTCTTGACATTCCTCTGGCCTTGAGTGTAGCATCAAACAAAGCATCTTGATAGATAGGGACCAGGATGGCGAAGAAGATAACGTCGATAATGGCCGATTCGAGTAAAACAAAGACCACCGATACAAGCCAAGCTAACCAGGTAGGACAATGGGCATTAATCAGTGCATGAGCTTGAAGAGGTAATAAAAAGACAAAACATAGTACCAGTGACACCACACCAAATATAAGTGTCAAGATGAATGGGCATAATGTTTTAGTCCAGAGCTATAGCAGTTTATGAAAAGGATACTGTTAGAATTAGGTAACTTTTTCTTTTGTTTCAATAAACAACAACCAAGATAGGAGAATACTAATTACCTGAGGATGAGCTATAAAGTAGAATATTCCTTGGACTGGGTATGTAGATCGCAGCGCCGCCATCGTTTCGTAATTAAAAAAAGGACGTAATTAATCAGACCGGTGGAATTAGTAAAAGAAAGAAGGGGGAAATACATTTTTGAAAAAAAATCGGTCTTTATCGGCGCAGATTTTTAAATCCCGTCATGTAAAAGGGCCCTATGACTTTTACCTCCATCATTCCGTATTTTTTTTTTTTTTTTTTTTTTTTTTACATGATAAGATCAAGATTTATATTCTAGGTATATTTATAGTGACCATGGTTTTAAAGAAAGAAAGAAAACAGGACCTTAGGAAGATGTTTTTTATAAAGCATAAAGAGAAGAAAAAGTCTCTCCAAGAAATTCGCGAATCCATACAGAGCCTATCTAATTCATCCACAGCCGCCAATCGGCTACTTTGCCGGGTCGGCGTTGCAAATTGTAGTAGGTGAAATATATAGTATATTTTAGTTTCCATATCATCAGAAGCCGTGATGGCGTAATGGCTATCGCATCGGATTGCAGATCCGCAGGTTCCCGGTTCGAATCCGGGTCGCGGCTTTCTTTTTTACACTATTTTAAGTCGGAGTTGAAACGGGGTTTTGTCGTTTGAACTATAAGACGAGTATTCCTTTTATATATCAGGTGAAGAATAATGTTTTTATTAAAAGTGAAGTCTACATATATATATACTATTCTATTATCGGAGTCTATGGCTGAATTGGTTATATCGAAGCATCTAGATGTTAAAAGATTTATCGAGAGAGAAAGAAGAGAAAGAAGAGAAAGGAGAAAGAGACAAAAAGAAATTTCCAGATTGATATCTAATTTTCCAGAGAAAATCACTTTTTATCTCCGACATCATTCCCCACGGGGAGAAGAATCGACCACGATTCCAAGTAAGGTCCAAAAGAAAAAGGTCGAATTACCAGGGCAACACCGAGGGGAAGGGGAAAAAAAAAAAAATCAGGCACCACCGAGATCCATACCATAACGTCAATTACATCCATAAAGCAGTATCCGCTGTTGTCCATATTCATGCTGTTGTTCCTGTTATCGCTAAACACTGCTGATTCACCTTTCCCATTGCTTGTTATTGTTCATTTTGCTGTATGTCGTACCGTAAAAAAAAGAGAGAAAGAGTCCACCGTTCATCATAATTGTCTTCACACTTGAAACCGTCCATGCCGCCGGCGTGATCCAACTGAACGATCTAAATCCAATAATCCAAATAATAATCCAAAGTAATCGAGTAATCCATGTAAGGTGTCCAAATAAACCACATAAGTAAACCAAATAATCCGAGTACGTAATCCGAGAAAGTAAACCAAGTAAACCAAGTAAGTAATCCGAGTCAATAATCCAAATAATCCAAAGTAAATAAACCAGACAATACGAGCAATCCCAATAATACTAACAAAGCAGGTTTCATAACCGTCGTAAGATTCATTAGCCGATAACCAGGCAGTAAGTGTGATCCTAATCAATGATCCATAAATCAATGTTCCATCATCCAATAAGCAAGAATAGTTCGTTGATCCAATAGTAGTCGCCAATAATAATAAAGATCTTCTAATCGAACACAACAGAATTATACATGTCAAGGTCCAAGGTTCAGCCATTCATTCAAAGCAACCGTGTGAGTCCAGTCATCCAATGAGCAATACCAACATTAAAGAACCATAGTTGGGAGGAAGGTACTAGTATCATCATAATAAATGTGAGCCAATCATGCACATCGAACGAGCCAGTAAGAACCAATACTAAGAGAGCCGAATAGTAAAGGAACTGAAGAGAGTGAGCGAGCCAACCAGATAATATACTTAAGCACAGTGCTAGCCATAGGAGTCCATCATATACTAATTCAAGAGTCACCGAACCAATAGTATGTATGTAAGCTACGCATCCATATCACCAACAGCAAGCCATGTATGTCTTGCTGATTAGACGTCCAAGATTCACCGCATTGTTCCAACCATGTACTTGCCCCTCCTTAAGAATTGTTGTCCCCAACAATTCCCAAAGATTCACCAACGCAAGCCAGGAGCAAAGTATCGCCGTACCAAAAGGAAAGCCAGAGGATCGAAACGTAAACAAGCTACCAGTGTCGTTTGAACTATAAGACGAGTATTCCTTTTATATATCAGGTGAAGAATAATGTTTTTATTAAAAGTGAAGTCTACATATATATATACTATTCTATTATCGGAGTCTATGGCTGAATTGGTTATATCGAAGCATCTAGATGTTAAAAGATTTATCGAGAGAGAAAGAAGAGAAAGAAGAGAAAGGAGAAAGAGACAAAAAGAAATTTCCAGATTGATATCTAATTTTCCAGAGAAAATCACTTTTTATCTCCGACAGTTTTGTCGGGATTGACACCAGCGGATTTTAAAAAATGAACAACAGATCCTAGAGCCTTTCTTTTATTCTATCCATCTCCCTCTAAATCCTTTTACATTATTTTACTTTAGCTTTAATTAGTATATATATGACTCTTGTAAAATAATAAAAATCCTATCTTAAACCTCTATTAAAAATACAACGTCTGGTGTGATCCTCCTTCCGACAGTTTTAAATTTTTTGTTTTTTTGCGGCTATAACTGGTATGTGCTATGGCAACAAGGTTAGTAGAAGTAGGGTTTGTTTGTATAATATGTAGTGAGCACCAGGATATTCTTGGTAAGATTTTAACCTTTGGGATGTACTTGAATGTACTTGGTAATTTAAGAGGAAAAGAAAAAAAAAAAGATCGACCGAGGTAAGTCGGGATTTGAAAATATAATAAAAGAGGCTCTTGTTCCAAAGAATGAGCAATAAAAACAATAGTTACACTTAATAAGTAACTTGATAATAAGAGAGGTAGCTTGTAAAAAAAAAAACATTTTGATTTGTATTGAAGTTTTTTATTGAAAGAGAAACTTGATAAAACTGAAGAAAAAAAGATGAATTCAATTGAAAAGATGTGATATTTATACTAATTGTGAATTCAGGGGTAAGGGTAACCATAAGAAAAATCTTGGTTCGGGTAGCCATAAGATAGATATTGTATATGAACGATAACCAAAAACTAGATTTTGGTCATTACAAAAAGATAGATCATGATCAGGGTGACCATGAACTAGGTGGTAGCGAGGGTTTGATTTTCATCCGCTGATTAAAAATTAATGTTGCGGTTAAATCTGGTAGATGTTAGAGTAACTTGGGTAAAGGATGTTTGGTTTACAAGTTTAAACAAAGTAAGCATTAGAATATTTTAGTTAAAGTGCGCATACATGATTAAGTAGGTGAAGAGTTGATTTGAAGGCCCAATGTCGAATTGCAATTTCAAAAGATTGTGGAAGGTGTTTGTGGAGCGATTTTGGAAAAGAAAAAAGTGAAATAACAAGACTTTGAGACATAAAAAGTGTGTATATATAGATACTAACTATATGCATTTACAATTTGAAGGGGTGCATGGTTTGACAAAGTAACTAAGGAATCTTTTTTAAGAAAAGTCCAAATCGGGAAAAATGTAAACCCCGATACTTCTTGCATGATAACTGGATAGAAAGATTGTTTAATTAATTGATTAACCCGTACCACTATTTTCCAAACAAACAAAGAAAAAAAAAATACACAAGTAGCATAACCCGGTATATAACAACCACTTTTTGTTATTGTAAAGTTTGGTACTTTATAGAAGTTGATAATGGTGATGGAAGATTGGTCTGTCTGTTTCGAATTGAGCAGAGAGGTTATAATTCTTTGCATTGATCTTTATTTTAAGGTGTTCTATTTACAAATGTCTATACTATTAATATCCTGATCTAAGCTAAACCAAGTGAGTAAAGACCGATACCACCTATTTTATAAAGTATTCCATAAAAGTTGACTTGAGAATATGGATTTGGTGATAATTGATAAGGTACGAATGAGCAGTCTTGTAAGTTTCGTCAATAGTCAAATCCATTTTATCCTTTGTTCGATGTACTTTGTGACAATGGTTCATAAATTTTGCTAATGTGTAGTCATTTCCCCATGTTTTGTTGTGGTACTGGTCGAAGTGTTGGAAGGTGTAGACGCCCGGAATTGAGAAGATGAGATCGTGTGAGTGCCTAAGTATCTTTTAGGAAACCACTCCGGACTTCCAAAGCATGTAAAAAGATAAAGAATGAAGTCGATGTGATAACGATAGGTGAGCGATGTACCAAGAGTCGGATCCAAAAGGCACAATTGGAAGGTAGTGCTTCCTTTGATCTTACTGGACAATTGGAGTAAATGTTGAGCCCATTCCAATCTGTTGTTTCCAGTATCTTGATCAAGACCCCAAGTATCGTCTTCATCTTCACCACCGACCAATTCCAATGCATCACCTTGGATATATTATCAAGTTAGTAAATAGCATGTCAAATTTGTACTTTATTGTTTTACCTTCATTCTTGTTGGCATTGCCGCTGCCACTATCATCATTGTCACCATCGTCTTTGTTATTTGTTCCATTATCTGTAAAACAACATCAAACATGTTAATTTTCTTTTCCAACCGTTTCAAAAAAAAAAAAAAAGGAGGGAATGCAATACTTACCACTGCCCAATTGTACTAAAGCACCAATGCTTTGTCGCCAATTACATCAAATGCAAGGGGAGATCGGAGACATCGCCACTAGTTCCTGGTGAAATTATTGTGCGCACTGTTTGATAATCCACGAAGGCTGTACCCTTTATATGTCTTATGTTGATTCATGCCATAAGTCGGTAACCAAAGTTATCCCGTCCCTGATGGAACAGGACAATGTCCTAAAATACAAGTATCATTAGTATCAGCTGCTAGATAGTTATTTCATCCCTTTATTAGTACTTACTCGCCACCATGCATACGTCCATTTATCAGATACTTTTAGTTCCGGTGATATTAAAGACCCTGGGCGGACACCAGGATAGAGCAACGTCAATATGTAAACGGCTGTTTGGATAACGTAAATAGGGTCCCGATAACTGCTTTGGTTATGCATGTTTCGTAGTGCGTGTGTGATATCACCAAATGATACTACAGTCTTTCTTCTTTCCAGTGGTCGAGCGTATTTTCTTTCCAGCAGAGTATTCTACCAAATTTGTCGTTTGTGTATATTTTGCATTGTAAAATCCCAAACGTGTGACAACCTTTTCAAAAAGTGCGACAGTAAACATGGGAAACACTGTATGTTAGATGAGCATTGATTGATTTGAGTATTTACCTTTTGTCATAATCATGGCATCTTCAGAGGAGGAGGAGAAGGAAAGCAACTTGATTACTATGAGAAAAAAAAAAGAGGGCGTTAGTATAATATCAACATGCCTTGTAAATTGTTCTATTAGCTTCTATTTACCTAGTTATGCCCTACTGACGGTATCGATATTGTAACAGGAATTAAATTTAGTACGAGAGGAGTCTTTCATTCGGGAGCAGTTACAAGGAACCAGTGGGAATTATTGAAAAAAAAAAGTAGGCCAATTAGTATACACAATATCACAAACATGGTGCTATTCAATTTTTTCCCCTTTTTTACCTACTTTCAATCCAAAGTACCATCACCAGCAACACCAAATGAGCAGCAACTTATAAACCAAAAGGAAGATATAACCAAGTAGTGTGAAGAAGAAGAGGGTCTTCTTACTAGGACTTAGCCTACAATGCCAGAGGAATGGATAATAAAGACCTTGTTGACCAAAAGGAGTATAGACAAAACATAGATAATAACAAAGAAGGAATTGGGTTAGTACAAGCAAGATTATAAAAAGGTAGTTTCTTTGTTTTGTATGGAGGGGAAAGGTGATACTTACGCAAGCAGTCAAAAGTTAGAAGGGAATGTGGAAGAGAAGGAAGAACAAAAAAAAAAAAAAAGATGATATTTCAAATCCCCGCCAGCGTAGTGTCGGATGTTTAATATTTCATCTTTTTGCATAATGTCTCTACCCATTATGAAAACAATAGTAAAGGGACAAGATACATATATAAGATAAGTTGCAGGTATGAGTTTATTGAGGCAAATGAAATGTAATAGGAATCAAGTGATTGTAAAAGGGACATGAGTTGAATAATAAAAAGATAAAATTAGTACACTAAAAAAAGAGAGATCCCATTAAGCTTGTTGGTATTGCTGTTGTCCATAAGGGGACTTTTGATGTAGAGGAGAATGACTATGGTTAGACAAATCATCATCACCAATGAGTTCCTTGACTTCCCATACATTCTGTTTCGACCCCACCGAGAATTCCAAATCTTCCTTTGTGATAGAATCCCAATATTTGTAAACCATCATGACCGCCAAAAGAGTACAGATCGCACCAAAGAATAAACCATCCACATAATGTTTGACTTGATCACAAATTACCACGGAGAAGACAAACATCAGAATGAATCCAATCACAAAGAAAGCAGTACCAAACAGGATATCACCTAAAGGCCATCGGTCATCCAATGTGTTGACGACGAGAATGATTTGTGAAATCACATAGATGAGGAAGCAAACACCGTTGATGATAAAGAAGAAGACCCATAAGGCGCCGGGGGAAGAGTAGGAGAAGGGTGATTGGTTTTTAAAGGTGGCAATGGCGATCGCAGCAACGACAAAGAAGAGAATAAACGAGCTGATACGTATAGACTATAAAGAAGAAGAAATGAGGGATTAGTTGATTTGTCCCTTTTTGTTGCATAATGTTTCACTTACCCAGAGAGATAAAGGTGTACCATCTTCTGCAAATTGGAAGCCGACAAACCCATTCAAAAGAAGACACCAAAAGGTGGCACTGATAAGCCCCATATGGATCGCCGTAAACCACTACATGAAAAGGAAGATGAGCGTTTAGTTTACATATCATGACAATGTCCCTCTTTTGTTTTTCACGTACAGGATAAGCCGGAGAAGAGATAGGAATGATACCAGTGACAAGAAGCATTTCCATAAAGGTACATAGCATATAGAGGTAAAAGAACATTACTATTTCTTTTCGCCCCACCGCCGTGTATTTGGATCGAATGTGATATATCATGATAGCCGTCATGACGATAGCCACAATATCAATAATCAAAGTTGCTATGTCATAGATAAAAGAGTGAGTCAGTTGCCATAAACCCGTTGTTTTCATTTGTATACCTGGTTGAAAAATGAGGTTGCCACCCAAATCAACATTTCGTGAGTAGCAAACAGGTTCGATTCCATCGTATTGTCCAATCAAGGGGCATAGACTGAGAGCCACCGTTCGACAGATACCGTCAAAACTAAATGCCCCAAATTCATATGTTATGTCCACCATGTCCGGAAGAATGAGAAGGGAAAAGAAAAGAAAAAAAAAGCAGAAAACAGAAAGTGACGAAATTTAGGTCGACTTTTTCCCGGCGGGATTAAAAAATCAATTATTTTTAGCAGTGAAGTTCAACCCCCGTCTCTTTGGCTAACTAGCAAAGATTCAGGGGGAAGGATATAATACTCATTTGTGAAACTATTGTGCTCTTAATGCAAATGGTACCAGTCAATAAAAGGGAAAAACCTGATTGATAGAAATTATATAAAGGAAGACAAATAAAAAATAAATAAAAAAACTAATCCCTATCTCTCTTTCTTCTTCTCCTCACAAAAAATGCGTGTTAGTGGACTTTTACTTTCCATCGGCTTGATGATTTCAAGCATTGACGCTCAAGGAGTGAGTCCTACTGGCAAAAAAGATGGTACAGCACTTTATACGGCAGGCAGAAAGTTATCTGCAGGTGATTATGAATTCGTTAGTGCTCAAAATGAGAAATCATTATCCATGATCAACCCCAAGAACCTACTTGAGCCTGCTGAAAGTGATGATAATAGTGTTTGGGAGCTTCGTCAACACAAAGACACCAAATATTTCTCTCTTCATCTCAAGAATCAAGCTGATCTCGAGAAATGTGTCTCTACTCGTTGGGTAAATGAATCATTAAAGCGCCGATTGAAACAGTTGGAACTCACTTTATGCCTTTTTGATGATAGACCGTGGGTGATGAAGAGTCTGACGGTGGTTATCCAGATGCTGCTGTGGTAAGTCATTATACTACAAAAGTAGTACTGCATTTAATCTCTCTATCTATATATTAATATTGATATAGATGTGGCAATGTGAAATTGATGGATCCAGTCCTAAATCTACTGGAGGCTATGATCAGATCTACCCACCCAAACAATTATGGTTAGCGGTACCTGACCAAAAAAGACGAGGTCAATTCAAGATTGTTTCTGCTTCCCATCTTTATGATATGGTTCCACGATGCATTTCCCGAAAGACGATCGATGGTGGTACCCTTTTGACTGAATGCAAGATTGACACGGATGATGATGATCTGGTTTGGACTATTAAACAACATTAGGTTTTACTATGTGCAGAATCTAAATAAATAAATGATCCTTTTTTATATTAATTTCATGTATGTAAATTACTTTTTCATTGATAATGGTGACACCAAGTAAATGAGTGTGGAATCTAAAGGACTATCAGGCTAGCTGAAAAACCTCTTTCCAAAACTTCTATGCTTATATTAATCTTGTTGTATTACTCCATCACCAAAGACAGAAAAAAAAAAAAAGAAAAAAGATCGGCGAGGTTTGAATATTCTGAACTTGCATGAATTTCGTGTGGTTCCAATGAAAAAAGTCGTCAAGTACCCTTCTGTTGTTCGCCACTTTATCAAATCTTTCTATAAAGGCAAGGTTTATGTTTATAGGATATCATCAGAGTTATTTTGCTTCCTACATTTATCATAATCCATGCTGATGTCAATATCGGGATTTCAATCACATCTCTTTTTTTTTTTTCTTGGCGCAATCGATTAAAGTGAGAATAAAACACGTTTTTATTGATAAAAGTATCATTTACAACATATACCATAAACTAAGGACTATACTAGCCAAGATCTATATAAGGGAGGAGAAGCGCATACAGTAAGGAAAAAGCCGACCACCCATTTTGTTTATGCACCCGCCTGAATATAAAATCGGGATCGTCGTATTCAATCACGTTCAAGTACTTGAATCGTTTGCACCAAATAAGTGGTCGCTTTTGTCAACGTTGGGCTTTCTATAGGGAGTGATTCAACTAAAAGAGTGGATAGTGGGGAAAGAGTATGCACGTACAAAGGCCTTTTTCGGGATTAAAAAAAAAGGTACGAGCGGGATTTGAAACTATATTTTTGTAACCCTCTTTCCCATCTATCCCCCTCTCTTCTTTTTTATTTCATAAAACTGCTGCCCACGTAGATGGCAAGAAGGGAAAAAAAAAAGTAAGACACACCATATATAAAATAATGAAACCAACCAACTTCCGTGTAGTTACTTTATTCCGCGACTGGTCAGACGAACAAAGAAACTAGGGTGTATCATCATGAATGGAACTTTGACAGCACCTTGGCTGGATGATCTTTCTTACCACGACTGATATCAACATGACTATTATCGGCTTACGACAAATATCTGGAGGTTATTTTAACTGGACTATGTGGGATCGACTTTATCAACCATCAACCTCATATATATATCCAGGTGATACAAATGGGATCATCAATAGACGCCTCCCTCCAAAAATAGTCATAAAGGTTATTTTAGGCACTCTCTTTACTGAATAACCTGACTACATACTTTGGTGGAAATGGATAACGATGAACTGGATTAATAGAGTTAGTATAGCTTTATCTTTATAGCCTTTGGCATAATAAATACTCTTGATGCAAAAAAGGACAATAATTAAAACCCCGACATGAAGCGAAATGACAATCGTATTGTTCAAGGATGATGAATGAACAAATAGGAACAAGAAGGTCTCTCTATTTCATTAAGTGAAATGGTTACCATGATTCATTAAACTCAAAAAGATAAAGTGTGCCTTTCAAACAAAGGTGGTAAGGTTACACAAGAAATAGGTTAATTTTGTATACAAGTCAGTCTTATTTATTTTTCTTTTTTTTTTTTGGCGGGATCTTTTTTTTTTTCTTTCTTCTTCTTCCTTTCCTTTACTTTACTTTATTTATTTTACAACTGGAAACAGCTGGTTTGTTTCTACTACCTATCTCTTCCCCCCCTGTTACATTCATTCTTATATATACCACCACTACTCATCAATAACGACTAATTAAACATGGTGACAATGGACAAAATTGTAAGTGGATTACTAATTAACAACAATAGACAACTCACTTTTTTTTATTATTATTATTATTGATTGTTTTAGGTGAATCGGGTGACGGAAACACGTTGGTCGAAACTTTATGTTGGAGTGGCGGTTTTACAATGTATATTTGTAGTCATATTTCAATCGGTGATATGTATGTTAAACGACAATGAAGCCAGCTTATTACCGACACCACCAAATTCAGCCTTACTTACCGGCAACATCCCCGAAACAGAAATACCCATGATGGCGGCTGACCGGTTAGGTCGTATCAAATGGGAAAACATATGCTTTATTGGTTTTGAAATATGGTTTGTAATCATGGCTGTCGATGCAGTAAGTCATATATTACACATATCATGTTTGACTCTCACTCTTCTTCTTCTTCTTCTTCTTCTTCTTCTTCTCTCTCTATATATAAATAGACTGTCTATCAAAACACGGCTGAAATTCTTGCATTGGCGAACATCAACATTATATGTGCTGTTTTAGGTGCTCTTCAAGTAGTGGACGAAAATAAATGGTTGACTAAACTGGCAAATACTCATTATTCGGTGGAACCCCTGAATATAGCTGAAAAACTCGAAATTGGTCTTGCGGTGGTTATCTTGATCTTTGCTTGTGTGATGGCCTACCTTAGTTATCAAATGTCAAGACAGTTTGGTTGGAACATCTACAAGAAACTAGGTGCTCAACTCAGTATTCAAAGTAAGTAATCATTTAAAACCATACCATTGTTGTTTGACTAGTTTCTCTCTCTCTTTTTTTTTTTTTTTTTTTTTTTTTTTTTTTTTTTTGTTTTTGTTTTTGTTTAAATAGAAATGTATCGTATCTTCCAATTCTTTGTATTGGCTTTAAAGATCGATGTGTTTACTCAATTCTTGGTGTCAGTCTTTTATGTCATCCAGTATGCCATCAAACAAGGGGTACAATGGGAAACGGGGATTCAAATCGCTATCACTATCCTTATGTTACCAATGTTTTACTTTGCCCGAACAGCTGTAAGTCTACCAAAACTGGGAAGATTAGGTTGGGTCACTAACACTCTCTATTTAATAGGGAAGTAGCGAAAGTTATGGCCGGATGATCATCTTTATCACTTTTGAAGCCATTGTCATTGTCCATTATGTCCTGATTCTCCTCCAAACCATGGGTCCATATAATAGTTGGTATGTCTGGATATGTCTTGGTAAGTCGTATATATATATATATATAAAACTTCTATACCTCTTTAAAACTAACTCTCTCTTCCCTCTCTTTCTCTTTAAACCCCGATCTCTTATTATAGTATGGTTAGGTGTGG
The DNA here is from genome assembly GCA_025330725.1 of Chlamydoabsidia padenii. NCBI lineage: Eukaryota > Fungi > Mucoromycota > Mucoromycetes > Mucorales > Cunninghamellaceae > Chlamydoabsidia > Chlamydoabsidia padenii. The sequence continues at coordinate 1,195 of JAIWND010000081.1, read as the reverse complement.
TTGTGGATATTAGTACGGTAATACTAGGTTGCCTCTGTATGCGAAACTTTGAACGTGGATTACAACCCTATGTCCAACGTGGAGCCGCCGCCAAGAACAAACATGAATTGACAATGCACAAATCTCAATCACGACTCTCTTGGCGAATCGACGAAGACTGATCTTTTGTTGCTCGGCATTCTCTCGTTATTATATACATATCATCTTATTTGAATTTTATTGTTACCTTTTTAATATTTTCTGATTTACTCTTTTATCTAGTCCTATACATCTACCCTAGTTTAGTCCTCCCCTTACTCTCTTTTGTTTTATATCCCCCCCCCTAAAACTAATAAAAAACAAACATTAATTGATCATTTGATGTCATTTAAGACACCGGAATTCATGCATACATTGATAGATCTATAGGATGACGCGCCTTTTACTGTTAATTTGTATTTCGACCAAATGACACATGCAGGCATAAACTATATTAAAAACCCCGACAGTAGAGACGACAACGTTTTTTATTAGCACGATTTATTAAAGGATTTCTATATCTAGAGAGGGGTGATACGATGGCATCATTGGTAGACTGTACACGCCCCTTCAAAAGCATGAAGGCGTCAAATTCCATCAATGCACATCAAATAATAACTAAAGTACAAAATAAACAAGCAAACTAACTATATAAAAAAAAAGAGAGAGAGAGGTAAAAAGTATGAAAGTCTATGGATAGGTGTAATGATGATTGTAATACCACCTATTGTAATGTTATATCTAATCATTGGTCTTTATTTTTGTCGTCCTTTTCGTCATGGCACACCTTGTTCTTGAATTTCCCAAATGCATTCTTGAAGAATCCTGGTCGTTTTTGATCATCCTTATCTGTAGTGTTGTCCTTTGTAGAAGATTCGTCGGCAGGTGTGCTTTTGGGAGTCGATCCTTTTTCGGTTGTATCCTTGTTGGTGGTATTGGTAGTGTTGTCAGATGGAGGAGGAGGAGGAGTGGTAGGTGGTGTGGGCGGTGTTTTAACACGATAATCTTCATCAACTAAGCTGGCATATTTTTCAATAATGTCGCGAGCTTCACCTCGTAATGATCTAACAAAAGAAGGGGTTAGTCTAATATCAAATAAATGTACCCCCCCTTTTTTTTTCTCCTACCTTGGCAATTCAATCTTTAGAGTCACGATTTGATCACCATGAGTAGTGCT
>JAIWND010000080.1:0-40892 GCA_025330725.1 Chlamydoabsidia padenii | reverse complement strand
CATTCATGCATGAGTGTTACCCCTGTCCCGGAAGACAGTAAAGAGTTATATCTACAATTAATCAAGTTTGGCCCATGCTTTTTTTCGACAAACGGAAGACAGTTGGATAAAGATTATTTATATTCATCATCATTTTATTTATAGGTAGTTAAAAGGATAATAAAGTTTGGTTTTCTAAGTATGAAGTATATACAAATGACAATCCTATTACTAGCCATTAACACAATGCAGGTATCTATTTCTATGTCCGAGTCACCCGTCGCCTGAATTTTTCACATATAGGAAGGTAAGTTTTACAAGGGCCTTCCAGATTGGGATACTTGACCACCACATACGTAATGATAAACCGGCAAAGCATACGCTGCATCCAGTACAATGGACAAATGGCCATGATTCCAGTCACAGGCGCATCGTACCAAACATCAGTTTCCTTTGTTATTGTTGTTGTTGTTGTTGATTCCTGTTGTTCTTGGTTGTCCAGTTGATTTTTCCCCATTTCGTCCAAAAGATTGTTCCACATCACTTGTACTTGTTTCTTGGACGGGTCGTTTCTTGGGACTGTGTGTGACAAGAGATCGTTGGTGGTCATCGACAAGGTGTGGCTGATAACGATCGACATGAGAGCAACGACAAGAAGAGGATAGTCGAAAAAGAGGTTGTTTGAGGTAGTCTGCTGTTGTCGTTTGGATGATAATGCGTTGGCAAGATTGAGATCAGGGAAAACGGCCGTTTCGATATAACTGTTGTGTGATGATGGTTGATGATCGTGCTGTTGTGGAAAAGGTGTGGCTGGGTTGGTACTTTGTTGCTGATGTTCGGTAGAATGCTGCTGAGAGTCAAATGGGGCACTTGAGGTAAAATTGCTTGGTGAGACATGATCCCATGGATGATGAGCCGGTGGAGTAAATGATGATGATGATGATAAGTTGTTGATGGAATCTGTTGTAGGTGGCAATGAAGAGTTGTTGAATTGAGGTGGATGAACCATAGATGGTGGATATGGTGTTGCTGTTGGAAGGAGTCGTCTAGGTAACTGTAGAGTTGATGGTACGGATGCGCCAGGTAACTGCGATGGTGGTGACAATGATCTATCTATAGATGATGTTGCTACTATTGGTGTTGGTGATGATGGATCAATAGGCGAAGAAGGTAATGATGTTGGTAATATGTCTTGTTGATCCGTCTTGATGCCATTGTGACATAGTGCAAGTTTCACACGCAGTTGATCGTTTTCTGTTTGTAATTTGTTCATTGTTGATCGGATCCACTTGATTTCCAGTAAAAGTTGGCAGTTTTCATTCTTGAATTTGGTCACTTGTTCTTCCAGCGAGGCAATGTATTCTATAGAAGGGGATTAGTCATATAATATAGAGTCAAATAATATTTTACCTTTACGTCGATTCCTAAAGTTTCTGGCTGATATTTTGTTGCGTAGTTGGCGTCGTTCCTTGGAAGTCATCATTTTGAGTTGGGCATCAGTGTAGTGGTCTTCGTCTTCATCGGATAAGCGGTGGGTAATACTTGCTTTTAATTCATGGGTGCTTGTTTGACTGTGAGGAGTTGGATAATTATATGACTGTATTTGTTGACATGGTACTTGGTTACGGTACTGTGATCCACCGTTACCAAAACTTGGTTGTTGGTATTGCTGTTCGTGGTGGTCCTTGTAGTGAGGAAGAGACGCTTCTTTATTTTGTTGCAGTGCTGTTAAAAAAGAATGCTGGGGCGTAATGGTGTGTTGCTGAGAGGTTGACTGTAGTGGCACTGGTGGTAAAGCTGCTTGTGGAGAAGGATCAGATTCATTCAAAGGATCGTTTTGCAAAATCCATTGAAAGAAGTCTTTATTCTGTTCCATTTTAAAGGTTTTTAATACAAAAGAGAAGTAAGAAATAGGAAAGGGGAAATAAACAGTAAATGAAAAAAAAATTGGAGCCCCACCAATCAGAAACCGAAAATCCCTAATGAAGACAAATTTCAAAACCCGCCACTTCCCCTTTTCCTCCATCCTCTAGTCCGTACAGCAAGCACCTGCCACCAAGTTTGAGCAAAAAGTATATCACAATATGCGTCTACTAAAGGAGCAAGATAGTTCAACTCCCAGTATCACCTGATTGATAGAGCGGTGATTCCCCAACCTCGGTATTAAAATGCCGACATATCACCAGTAGTGAATCAAGCGGATCGTGATCACGGATGATACCAATGACGATGACGATGATCTTCATGAGCCGATGTTCAATAAAGAAATCCGATGTGACAGAGGGAGGGGGGTCGATAAATGAACCGAGCTCTTTCTTTTGATTAGAATAGGAGATCACGGGTTGATGACTCCCGGGTGATATAAAGTGATACAAACTAGAATAGCAAAGTATAGGTCTGGTTGTCGAAACAAGGCCAGAATCAAGTCAGTTGAGCATAGTCGGGATTATGATTTACCATTCCAACAAGCATTGTTCTTCACAAAAGATCTCGTCTTGTCTCTTTCCTAGTGTAACCCAATTAGGGTTCTTGTACCTGGGACTTTTTTCCTTTCCTTTTTTTTTTTTTTCTTTCTTTCTGTGATAATGATGAAAGGGATTATGGTCATTAGAAAGGAGGTATGGAAGAGAACAGACTCATTGTATATCATACAATAAGAAACATATGTCGAGAGTATAAAATAGGAATGCCCATCCATTATTCAATGTTGCCTTTCAATCAGAAAAGCTCATTCTGCGGTAAAGACGGGGTTTGAATTAGCTGCATTAGGAAAAGGTAATAGTGTTAAAATAAGCAATTCTAGTATGGGGCAAAGTCAGTATTATATGTCTGTTTTTTTTTTTCTTACATCATTTATATGATTCTACTTGGTATGGATATGGTGTCCTCAAGAATCATGACAATCTATATACTGAAAAATGAGGGGTATATAGCCTCATGATCTCATTTTAGTGGGGGTGGTGGCCATGTATATTATAAATATGGTCAAGATCTTCAATTCCATTATACCCTATACAATGGCAACTGGTCTTGGATCTATCATCTTTCGTCGATTAAAACGGGAAAATTTGGGTTAGGGGATGTACGATTTTTAGTTTTCGTCGGGATTTGAATTGTCAAAGACTGCAGTATGCATAAAAGTAATAAAGCCTAGTATCACAACGAGAGAGGAAGGTATTCTTCTTGAGCAACCAAACGAGAGCTCTTTTAAATTTTTGCATTACTGGCCAAGTGAGCTAATGATGGTCCATTTTGGATTGAATGTCCATATTGGGATAATCCGACATCATGTATCATATGGCCAGTGCGTATTTCATCCCTTTTACTCCAGGGCAACTTCGACAGGGAGATCCTTTCTTTTTTTTTTTTTTAAATCTTCTTTTTTTTTTGTCATTGATTCCACTGATAGTCATGATATCCGTAAGAAGAAGAAAAAAGGTGTGATGATGGTAACTAACAAACTAAACCATACATATACTCAAAAAGTCATGGAAGCAGGCTATGTAGTACCCGGTTGGTCCACCCACCCATCTACTTTTATATATATATAACTTACTATTTTATTTAATCAAAAGCAGCTGAATCACAAGGACTTGTTGAACAAACTGACACATGATCAATAAAAACATTGAGTAACCGTTGTTGGCTCTTCTTCTTTTTACATCACCCGTGATGATTCACTTATTTGACATGATATCCCCTTTTTTCTAGGCTTGAAAAAAAAAAGGGTTCCACAAGATTTCTGTCGGATATTGAATATTTTATTCAAAATTAAATGATGAGGTCCAATTTCTTTTTATCGCTTTTCTTTCCCTTTCTTTTCATTGTCATTCTCTCTCCTTCCTTTTAAATGGTCTATGCGTCTGTACCAATGAAATTATCATCATCACCATCATCATCATCAAACATATTGCTTAAAGTACGTATGGAATGAAAACCAAAAAAAAAAAAAAAGTGATTAACTCTCTTATTCTTTTTTGATAAATAGTCCACACGACGATTCTCGCCACTTGTAATATATCACGAAGACGCATATCAAAAAAATCAAACATACCCAAATATTGATGATGACAACAACAATGAAAATCAAATGGCGATGCATAGACTGAAGATTCAAGACATGTTGAACAGAAATGCACAATGGTGGACACAACAGAAAAAGATCACACATACTTCTTTCTCAGGTAAATGAAAATAAACTCTCTAATCAATCACGCTTATGTATTTACTCTTTTTGATAGATCCATCTTTGACTTCTTTATACAAAAGAGGATTTGTTTCAACAATGACTACCAACAAGAACAACCATGATATCGATATGCTCACAAGTTCCAGCACAAGCTCCACCACCAGCAACAGTAGTTGTGATTCAAACGATAGTCTTTTCACAACACCATCTACTGCATCAACAATGATGTCCATGTCAACTCTCATGATCTCTCATCCATCAACACAAGCTCCTTCGCCTACCATTGCACCAATGGAGCCTAAAACTGATATGCCACCACCGCCTTTGTATCAACCCGGTAAATTGTTTACTGCACCTGACCAACAACCAGTTTATCGCCATCATCGACACTCCATTGCGGGATTATACCATCATCAACCAGAAAAAGCATACACATCTTTAACCTTATCATCTCCGACAGAGATGCCATCGTCTTCAGTATCCTCAACATTACCATCATCATCACCTCGATCTTCTGTATCTTCTCTTTTGAATACTCCCTATTCACCTCACTGTGAACAGTATTTGGACAATGATAAAGATGACTATTACAATGATTCGGCTAAAGTACTACCTTTGGGTGCAGCAGCTTTTGACACCGGCCTTGGACTCAAGAAACGTCGACGGGGGAACTTGCCTAAACATGTCACGGAATTCCTGAAATGCTGGCTCTTGCAACATAAAAAACATCCTTATCCTACAGAACGACAGAAACTTGAATTGGCACAACGAACTGGTTTGGCGGTAAAGTCGGTGGACGCGGGGGGAAGTGGGGAACGGTGGGCGCAGAAGTGAACTAACCTTTTTTTTTTTTTTTTTTTTTTTTTGGTTGTGGGACAAATAGGTCAATCAGATCAGTAATTGGTTCATCAATGCCAGGCGTAGAATCTTACAACCAATGTTGGAAACCGAACAACTTTTAGTGAAACAGCAGCAGCAGCAGCAGCATCAACAACAACAACAACAGATCTATTATAAGAATACACACCAATCATCATCGTCGTCATCATCATCATCAACGACGCACCAGACTCGTCAATATCAATCGCAGCAACATTATTCCCAATATGCTGGTTACCCAACGGAAGACAGAAAACGCCGCCAATTGGACATTTATGCATATCACGGGTTTACTGGTAAGGGTCACAAGGGGTAAAATAAAAAGTTGTCACTTTACGCTATAAAGATCTCACGCGTTAGGATCATGATGATTGGGGATACTCACACATTCTTCTCCTTATTAATAGAAAGAACACATGATACTCAACGTTGGTCTGTCCGTCGAACCAAACTACCCAACATCGAAATACCAGAAAAGGATCAACATATTTTTGCCAATGATGAATGAATGGTGGGGTCCCTATTTTACCCCTACTCATTCGTTTGTTTGTTTTATAGTCCACTTGAATCTCTTTTTTTTTTTTTGATTCTCCCTTATGATACCCACATTTACTCACATGTTACTTTATACAATATGGCTTATCTCTTATGTCAAGTATATACTTTTTTTTTACTGTATCTTTTAAATTAATATAGTCTATTATCTTCTTTTGATCAATAAAGTAATAAAACTTGTCTCTGATTTATGTGCATGATGGCGGCGTTTTAAAAGGAATGACAGGGCTGGAAAACCCTTTGGATTACTATAGGTGACACAAAAACTGATTATATCTTATTCATGAGTAACTGAACATGTGCAAAAAAAAAAAACCTTTAAAACTATCAGCGTTGATGTTATCCGCATGAACAAAAAACGCCGTTTTTTTATTTTAAGGAAGTATACCTCTCAGTGTAGAACAAAAAGTCCATGTCATATGTCCTTTCAACTCTAATGATGATGATATAGTTTTTATATACCTTGACATTATCTTAATGGTGATACGAAGCATGCATGCTTTGATCCTTTTGTGCACCTTTTTTTTGTGAAGCCCAATCTGTAGTACAAGTGCTAATCCAAAAGCAAGCCGAACCCCATTTTTCTTTTATAATCTACATACATTTAAAAGATAAAGAAAAGAAGAGATGGTTAGATTATAGGAGTATTAGTACAAGTAATAGAGTCGAGTATATAGGATCAAGTCATTAGTGATAGCCCGTACGAAGCAAAGGATTAAAACAATAGAATAAAAAGATCATTTTTTATTAATAATACTACAAAGATATACATATATATATATATAAAGATATGTCTATTTGATATATATTGGTGTGAATAGGGGAAGGTGCGTACTATACTACATGTAGCCCATCATATGTCGTTTCCATCGCCACCACACCCCTTCAGTACGGGATCGATTATCGTCCTTGTTGTCCAAGATCATGTATATTTCATTGTTGTATCTGTTGATCATTGTTCTACTTGTATTGCTGCTGTTGATGTTGTTGTTATTATGTTTAGGATGTAAATTGGTTGTTTTCCTAACATGAAATAAAAAGTTACAGTGTGTTGCGGTTCCATTATCACCATTCCCATTCTTCTGATACTGACTTGATTCACAAGGTTATTCGTAGCAAGTAGCGATCTGATTTCCCTCCAAGTGTTGTAGATTGATACGTCCCAGTATGAAGGTATCAGAATGTTTGTCAAGTGGTGGTGAGAAGGTGCGTACAGCTACAGGGGAGGGAAGTGAGTCTAATTGTTGGAGCTTGGTTCGTCCATTCTATCTATTGATTAATGTAGAGGTGGTAATTCTATAATAGTAAAGACGAATTAATACTGCTGTTGTTCTTTGTTCTACATATTATCTGTGTTGCGTCAATGATGAATGTTTCATATCCATCACCTTTGGGTTGATTTTTGACATTGGTGGATTTGTTACATTGGTGCAGTACGAGATGGTATGGAAAACATTATAGTGTGAAGGGGAAAGTGTAAGTAGTCGTTGTGTAAATTTGGGATGGGTGAGAGTTTGATTGAAAGAGATGAATGATTTTTTATTTGCAGATGGAAGTCATAATTTGCCCAGCTGGGATCCAATAAGTTGAAGGGGTAAAAAAAAAAAAAAAAATCTAAATGGGATGAAGGAGTAAAAAGAGAGGGGAGATGTGTTGGACTATTCTAAATGAGTGTTCAAAGTGTAAGATAATAATAAAAGAGAAAGAGAGAGAGAAGAAGGAGTGCAGGGGATCATGTTTGAGTAGATTGGTCTTGTTTCTTGTGCAGTAAGAACCAGATCAGGAATGGGTCTTCGATGCTGTTGTTGTTGTTGTTGTTGGTTTCTTGGTGATGTGGATGTTGCATGAATTTTAGTTCGAGGAGGATTTTCCTATTAAAAAAGGAGAGAAAGAAGGAAAAAAATTGGCTTTGGGTCTGGGTTTGAATTAAGGGGCACGAAGTTTCTTCAAGCGACACAGACATTATCTAGCCACCTCTGTCAACAAAGAAAGCAACATTAGCGTCACTTTTTTTTGTTTTGTTTCATGGATAATAACAGGTTCCATTAACAAGGACGACCTTTCAAGCGGATGGGTTATTCGTAATCTCTTTCTACACTGTCCTATATCAAGTAATTCGGAATTCCAACCCCGCCCAGTTTCTTTTTAAACTGCTTACAAATTGATGAACATTGACCCTGCCTCTTTAAACAAGTAAAGGTTTGACCCTCCTATAGTAAGCATGCATTTTCACTTCCCTCTACTTGAGACGGAGCCTAAATTGTTTTTGACTTTTTGCATGAATTGCCCAAAAATGATGATGGCGTGTCAAAAGTGCCTGATGCTCTTTCCTGTCTGTCTATGGGGCTACACGTTAAATGGTTCAAATCAAAGATATATTCCCTTTATCATTCATTTACAGTCAAACCAGTGGCAATTATCAGAGACAAACAAGCAAAAAAAAAAAAAAAAAAAAAATGTAGATGACTACTAATGTGTTTGTGAATAAAGCTTTATTTCCGACCATGTCGATGTTTTTAAATAAATATGATATATTTCTAACTAAACTAAACCAAGCAAATCTAATCTAGATATATAAGCAATCAGTCACTGCGCAGTCCTTTTCTTACAGCCAATACAGAATCCTATAGTTATAAAGAACCAGAGTGAGTGATCAGGACCTTTTCGTTTTTTTTTTTTTTCCTAGCTTACCACAATAACAGCATCCACGCCATACGTCTTTTGAGCCACAGCATTTTCCACCACATTGTTAAGGACACCATAGGTAAACAATAAGAGACCAGTTTCTTTGACTACCGACACCATTCGAGGAGCCTCCAAGACCGGTTCACTAGCGGCTACGATACCCAATAGGTCTGCTTGTTTAGCAAATCGGAGTGCCCCCTGTAACGAATTACATCGCACATCCGCCATTGGCAAAGTACCAGCATCTGTCAAAAAGAAGACAGGATAGTTGGGCTGTTTTAAATTGAGAGCAAGGCAGATTTCAGGATGGAATGAGGAGAAGATGATCCGTCGTTCTTCATCAGCATTATTATAAACACATTCCAATATAGTGTCGACATAGATGTTGAGTTCTTGGAATTGATGTAGTTCGTCGTCTTCAGCTTCATCGACCATAGGGTATTTGACTTCAATGTTACATCCTGCAGTTGATGGCACCCGCTAAGTAAGATTATAAAGTCATGAGCAAATTTAACGATTTCCACATGATATTCTCTTCTTTTTTTTTTTACCTTTAATGTTTCTGCCAAGGTGGTGAAGGGAGCTTGGATCGTTTCAGGACCATTCCCTTTTACTTTTCCAAGTTTATTAGTACGTGTAAGAGCCAAGCGATTAGAGTCATCGGTTCGAGAAAGAGTAGGTACGCCTTTTATAGAGCTGAGAGAGTGAGATCGACTGACACGTTGCTTGACCACATAAGATGCATTAGAGAGAGGTTCATCCAAAGTATCAGAATCAGTGATTGTGTTCACAGTAGGTATAATTTCGCCTTGACCATTGTTGCTGATACCCGTATGGTATTCCTTGATATGACCAGAGGGACGAAGGTTTAAGAATTGTTCCGCCGTGATTGCATTCAATGGGATGTCGAAACCAGTTTCCGTCACTGTCCAGTCATGATAAATTACAGGCACAAGATCCTTTGTTAGTTGTACATCTAAAAAAAGTAAGTGTGTGTGTGAGAGAGAGAGAGAGAAGGTTAAAAAATGCGTGTTTTATCTTTATGTGATCTCTGTGTCAATGACAACATACGTACCAAACTCCACATATTCCGCGCCTAGTGATGCAGCAGTAATAAATGCCAATACTGTGTTTTCCCCGACTTGAAGATTAGATCCTTTCTTGTTCATACCCGATCCACGATGGCCAATCACCTAATGTTTCCCCATTCAAAGAGTGTATGTATATTAGAGTCCAGTTGTGTCAGTATTATAAAGTTCCTATTTTCCACTCCTTACTTTTGTATCCAGTGATTTGTAATAGGTATAACGATCGCCAACCGACATCCTTGGATGAGTAAATGGAGAGATGACAAAATATTCAAAACCAAGAGACCCCACACATTCAAAAGTAGAGCTACGCACCAAAGGCACGGTTTGTTGGCCACGCAAAGAAGAGTTACCAATAGCTTGGCCCTTGAATCCCTTTGTTTTCGAGTAAATATGATCAGTGGCGAGAATCGATGTACCCCGAGCTAGCACCCCATTTTTGTTATCTGCCGAGGAGGTACCACCACCAAAGGTTTCAACTAAATCGAATCGAATCACCACGTCCTCTGGCTTGGACGAGAATAGAACAATAGGTTCAGGGTGTAGTAGATGGTGCTGGTTACTGGGAGGCAGGTCAAGAATAGGGAATTCACCAGTCGCATTCGTAGCAGAGACAGCAATGGATAATCTTTGATCTTCCGCCAGTGTTTCCGTCAAGGTCAAAAACGATCTGGATAGTTGATTTCGGATATCGTTTGATCCCAAGGTGATGATGATCATGCATTGATCGGTAAGATACTTGTGTCCATATAATCGTTCGGGTCTTGCCAATGATTTTGATTTGCCAGTAGGAGATGTCGAACGATCACCGTCCGAGGATAGATCAGGTCGCGTGCCATTGTTGGATACCACCTTTTTAAATTCCACTGATGATTTATAGCCTTCTGGTTTTGTTTGTCGCCCAATGTTAAGATGACCCCTGAAGATCGCATGTTCATGTGCCATCCATCCATTTACATCTACTTTAGTTGTGTCGGCACCACCATCCAGTAGCAACTGTACAATATCAGCATTCCCTTCAATAGCTAATCAAAGTAAAACAGTCGAGTCAACATGTGTTTAATATCCGGTAGTTTGACTTTTTACCTGCAACCATAAGCGGAGTAACACCATTAATCTTTTCAGAATGGTTTACATTTGCATGACCAGATTCAATCAGTAGCTTGACACCTTCACTGAAACCAGTTCGAATAGCCAACAGTAGTGCAGTTTCCCCATCTTCATCCGCAATATCCACAGACGAGCCCTTTTCGATCAATAAATGGAGTAAGGCAATGTTCTTGAGTTCCACCGCCATGGCTACAGGAGAAGGATGATGTGAGGAGAGGGTAAAGTCAGGTTCAACCGATGGTGTTGTTGGAGCCGAATCATCTCTCTTGTGCTTGATTGATGCCACTATAACAATTGGTAAATAAAGAGTTCCGTGAATTAATATCTAGTATCTTTTGTATATACTACCTATGATCCTTTCTTACCTGCAATAATATCATCAACATTTTCAATATGACCAATTTCAATGATTGTTCTTGTAGTTCCCGATCGGCCATGAAGGAGTGACAAGAACAGAGGCGTATGTCCTTCCCTGTCCTGCCATTGAGGGTCAGCAAAACCACTTGTCATGTTGTAATCACCATTTCTAGTAGCATATTCCAATAAGAGTTTCGCCATGACAGATGATTCAAGTTCAGCAGCGTAATGAAGGGGACGTCGACCAGAAAAGTCAGTCTGCGTTGCTAATCCAGGAGCTAAATCCAACAAAGCCTTGGTCCCATCGATAGCCCTTTCATTCAAAGAGTCGCCATGGATAGATAGTTTATGAAGGATATTTCGTTCATTAATGTCGTGATATTGTAAAGGATCCACACCAGAGTCGATTAAAAAACGCAAACATTGAATCGACCCCCGTTGAGTAGCCAATTCCAATAATCCATATCGAGTCTAAGATAGATATAAAAAAAAATAAAAAATAAAGTGAGTGGTTTCATTCATATCGCCACATCATTTACTCCATTTACCATATTCAGATCATGTCCTGATGTTATCCCCATCGCGTTGGAAGATTGAAGTAGAGTTTCTAATGTTTTGATATCATCATCCTCGATAGATTTTGCAAATTGTTGGTTTTGTGTGTCGGTGAGGATGTTGTGGCGACTGATCTTGGAAGGCAAGGTTAATTTGGCAGTTGGGAGTTGTTGACCGGCGGATTCCAAATTCGGTGTAACCTGAGCGTTAGAGTTGACAGTCGACAATGACGATATCCACTGAGCTAGTTTGTCCATTTCAGTGCGCATGAAGCTATAGTTTGCAAAGGGCAAAACCGAGACCTAGTAAACAAGAATCCATTTTAGTAATGAAAAGGCCACTCAACATTGTCTTTTTTTTTTTACCCCAAATTACCTTTGTTTCCCAGTAGACAGCTTGTGTATCTAGACCCAACTTTTTGTCCAGCCTAAAAAGTAAAATATATGACAAAAGACACGTTTGGTCAGTGATATACAGTTTTGCCCCCCCCCCCAAACAAAGCATTCATAGATAGAGAGAGCTTACTTACTTTTTTAAAATCTTTCTAAACCCCTTGGCATTCAGTTCGGCGAATCGCAAAAGCTTGTTTAGTTGAGCTCTAGTTTCTTGTAGCGCACTGGCGAGTTCGTCGGTAATGTCGGTGCTAGATGAGCCAGATGTACTTGCTTTATCATCTTCAATAGTAACGGCCTTGTCCAAGTTATGTTGTTGGTATTTTTCAGAGAGAATCCACAGGCGGCGATCGATTTGAGCTTGTTTATAAGAGTAAAAAGTATTCACCTTTTCAACTTCCCTATCCAACTGGAAGAAGATCGCTACAAATAGAGTATTATAAGCATATAAAAGCAATAAGGAGATTTAGTGAGTTTATTCTAAGGAGTCCTTTTTTCAAGTTTGGTAGATGTACCTGTGATAGTTTCTTGAGAAGGTGGAATTGTATGAGACGCTTCATTAATGTCCTTCTTGAGTGCCTTGTAAGAGAGGTAGTTCTTGGACCATTCAGGTAACTGATTGTTTAATAACGCCTTGCCGAATTTCATAACACACAAAGTTTCGTGAACAAAAGAGAGAAAAAAGGAGTCTATGCACTAAAAAAACTGGCTTTATATTCCTTGTCAAGCAAACCAGCGGCGTTTTAAATCCCGCCAGTTTCACCATGCCGCACATCCACGTGGAGCTAACTCGCTGTCCCTAATCGCTGTTTTCTATTTTATTATGTTCAGAATTTAGTTCGAGTGACTCTAAATAGATAATTGCATTTTAATAGTATGATTATGGCTTAAAACATTGGATTCTCTCCATATACTCTCAATGTAAATACCCATATATGCGGAGTTTTAAAGTATTGAAAAAGGTGAAAAAAAAAATTGGCGCGACTCCAAAATCACCTTTCTTCCACTTACAACACCCCTTCTCAATCAATTATCGGCAAAGTAAACACTCCTGCCACCAATACAAGTTCATTTACACCATGGACGGTCAACAATCACTCATAAAGGTCGGAAAACTGCTAAATCAACAACTTGAACAAATCTTACGGCAGCACGATTTAGGGGACTTTTTAAAAGGTACAGCAAAGGGACTTGAATACTCTTTCTAGGATGACTCTAACTTGATCTTGATGTACCTTCTGCTTTAGGATTGACTTCAAAAAATTATGCAAAGTTTATACCAGGTCACCCACAACATAGTTTACAAATAGACACTATACAATTTCCTTCGGAAATCCAAAACGAACTACATGGTAAGTCTACCCCATTCCCCCGCCCCTCTGTAATGACTCATGCATAACCCTTTTTTTTCTTTCTTCTAGAACCGGGATCCTTCTACTTTTATGGTATTCTACAAGAAATCAAGTGCGTCTGGATGACGAAAAACAACGTACTCTACTTGTGGAATTACGGTGACAGGTAAAAAAAAAAAAAGACAAGACAAGACAAGATTTTAACATGATCTATACTAATCCTAGTATTTTACCGTTTGTTGATCTATAGTAGCGATGTCCAAGTATTTGATGGTGAAGATCAAATTATAAGTCATATTGGACTTGTCAAGCCCAAACAAGGTATGTGCTCAAATAAGTATAATGCATAAACGAATACTTATATACTGTTATTATATTCTCTTGTTGAAAAATAGGTGTATTTGACGACAAAACCGACTACGTACTAGTGCTTATTACACCACTCGGAATACGTCTCTTGGAACTGGAATACAAAACCAGGACATCTCAACCACCTACTACCTCAATTAAAATGCACTTATCTCGACATTGGGCACCTTGCGATGGTATTGAAATGTTCTCTGTACAAGGAACTGATAATGGACGTATTTTTATGCGTGGAGATGACGGACACTTGTATGAAATCTGTTATAATGTAAGTATATGGAAACAAAATGTAAAAGATAGTCGACTCACCTGCATTATATATATATATATATATATACTGATCTAGCATGTTAAATGTAAACTGGTATGTCACACCAAGCCTTCATCATTTAATATCTCAAGACTACTATTCTCAAAACCAGATGGTCGTAAGTACTTGTATAATTTAACTATAATCTGATCTAATCTCTTTCTTTTGTGTGTATGTGTGTGTGTACCCATTAGCTAATATCATTGGTTATGCCATTGACGATGAAAGGTGTGTATTATATACTTTCTCTGGTAAATCCATCATTGAAGTAAGTAGAAATGTAAAAGAAGTAAAAGTAAAGCAATTCTAACCTTTTCCCCTTTTTACCATAGATGTTTTATTTAGGACCATCGAAAACTGACTTTGCCAACACCGCCCTGAAGATCGATATTGCCAACTCTGCTCGCTTAATCTGTCAAACAAATGCAATCAAATATGTCCCAACACACTTTGGCATTTCAAACCTGTATGTCGTACCAACAAATGAATCCAAGAAAATTCATCTCATCGCTGTCACCAATTATGGATATCGGATCTATCTCACTCATCGACGCGACAATCTACAAACCAGTTATGGATATCCTCCCACCGCCACATCGACCATTCCAAATACTCCAAATACACTGGGGATTGTCCATATACGACTACCACCACCATCATTATCATCATTATCCTCATCACAACAAAACTCCACCATCAATAATAACCAATCATCACAAGATTTTCCAGAACTCGATGTGTCCAATTATGGTAACAACAAACTTTTGGCATCATATGAGCTCTTTAATGACTCGTATAAAGTTTTTATGGTCTCTACTTCTGGAATAAACACCATTCAGTCACTACCTACCGCATCTTTGGGACTGGTAAGTTTAAATCAAGTATGAAAAGAAGTGGACCACTAACTCTTTTATCTTCATAGGCACAATC
Organism: Chlamydoabsidia padenii; assembly: GCA_025330725.1. Lineage (NCBI taxonomy): Eukaryota > Fungi > Mucoromycota > Mucoromycetes > Mucorales > Cunninghamellaceae > Chlamydoabsidia > Chlamydoabsidia padenii. The sequence continues at coordinate 26,145 of JAIWND010000080.1, read as the reverse complement.
ACAAATCGAAATTGTCTCGGAACATGTAATCACTGATAAAATCTGGACAATGACGGAATGTAAACCAAGTAACATGAATGATAACCCATTGGCGATTAAATCTCAACGATTCCTGATGCTCTCGAGTCGGGGACTATCCTTCTGTAAAAAACAACAACCTATCGACATCCTCTATAACATCTTACTGGGTATTGTAGGTGACAAGGCTGAAGAAATGTGCCGGATTTTTGTTGACCTATACGGACCGACTGAGGTATGTGTCATGTGCCTCAACATTATAACTACCATGTCCACAACAGAAGGTAGGTAATGCTAAAAGATTAATGCAAAGAAATATTTAGAAATGACTAATTCTATCGTTTATCGTTTGCAGATGTCAGAAGAAAAGGGCGGGGAATGTTTTATACTTTGGGTGGAGCTCCTACAGCATTATCACCCCAATCTGTTGCTGTCAACTTTCTCGGTGATGCGGTTGGCCAAATCGATATCCAATACAGTGACAATCATAATTCCCTGGTGTTGTACCTTGCCCGTCTTTTGTCTGACGTATGGAAAACTAAACTATTTGAAACAAGGTAAATATATGCAATTTTGGGATGGTAATGGCAGTATATAAAATATGCTACGAATTAAGATGATTGACTTGTTATCTTTTATGTACATATATATATATATATATAGTTATGAATCATATGGCCAACGTTTGAAGGATGTGAAACAACACCTCTTGTCACTCAAGGAATTCACAGACAGGTAAGAAGTCTCATAACAAATACTTTGGTATTGAAACTAATCTTCTATCTTTACATCAATGCCACTGGCATCAACTTCTGACAACCACTCAGGGACCCTCGCAAATTACAGGAATACGAACAAACGATCATCAATCGGGATCAAAAAACCTACTATCTACTGGCGGTAAGTCTATAAATAGGAAAACATTGAAAACACATATTAATGCAACTTGTTTTATCATAATTAGACAGAAGCGCAATCAATACGCAGTATCTTCCATCTCCTAAGTCAGTGTATAGATACAATATCATTAATCCATTATATATTTGATGCCAATGCTAGCAGTATTCTACGATGGTAAGTTTCCTCAAAAGAAATCATTGCTCTTAGAACTTGAATGCGCTTTTACTAACACCTCTGACTTATGATGGGAATAGGGTACCGACAATCTACCAAAGTGAGATGAAGGATCTCTCACTGTATTCGATGTTATGCTCGACAAATGCTGGGGTACTGCGGCGTGAATTGGTAATTGCTTCTATCTCCAAGCGCAGGTTTGTTGATAACCTTCAAGTAGGCAATGATAATATCAGTAGCTTCATGCAAAGTAACTGCCCATATCTTTTTGGAACAAGTGATATATCGTTTTACAAGGTAAGGAAGATAAAGGGGGAAAGGAATGACAGTCTAACTATAATTCGATTTTTATCAGGGTGAAGAGGCGCTTCTTTGTGCTTGCGACAGCTATCAATATGACATACGGAACAACGCTTTGGATGATTCTCTGAAACACTTTCAAGAAACGGCGATAAACATCACGGACGACAAATTCAGCGACATATGTATGAAATACCGGCACGAAGGTTACTATGTGGGTGTAATCAAACTTGCATTGGAACGGGCAAAGCAGGTGGACACTGTTGGAGGTGCATTACTCTTTGTGGAACAAGCCCGACCGTACGACCCAGCAACATTTAATCCTGACGTTGTAATACCGATATCTGGACCCTTATCAGCACAGCAACTCTATCAAGCTTGCCTGAAATGCTATGCTCCCATCTTTGACTGCTTTACTGACATCCAACAACTACAGCAAGGTAACAAGATGGCAACCAAGGCACAACAACTATTTGATCACGATCCCGATGGACTAGACCAATTGGTTTTATCAACAGCAGTATCTTCTACAGATAAAGTCTTCCACTTTGAAATGTATCGTTGGTTTTACAGCAAGCCTGATTATACAAGCTATCGTCGAAAACTCTTGTCAATGGATACGGAATATATTGTCGAATACTTTGAAAACTGGGGGGAATTTTATGAATCAGCACGCTTCTTATCGAAATACTATAGTCGAAGGGGGATGCACTTTCAAGCTGGACGACATTTGGAAGCCTGTGCGACAAATCCTGCTCTCTCACAAAACGATCGCGAAGTATTTATTGGTATGGCTTTGTTTGAAACTAAAGCTGAAGAATGTTTACATGGACAAAGTGAACATTTACAGAACCTGATACGAAGGCTCAAGGACGAATTGGATGGACTTATACAAGTAAGACAAGGCAGATGAAATGGCGCCCTTGGTGTTATAGTCCCCACCCTTTTCCCCTTTTTTAATACCATAGCAAAATAATCACTAAATCCCTTGCCTCATAACTTAAACTGTAATCTACCCCTCAATTTATCAATAAAATAACTTTACTTCTATAAAGATACACTTTGCCTTTGTCTCTATAGTAAATATAATGTAATTCCTTCATACAACAGAACTTGAATACTTCTAGTCATCTGTCAAACTAGGGTCCTGGAATTCTATCCCCGCCACCTCACCCACATATTTTTTTCTCCAAACCCACTTCTTCCACATATCTTCAATGCATCGACATCAACCATCTCATTTAACTCAGCCTATTTTATATACATATTATATATATAGTGTAGCAATACTTGTACATTATTATCTCGGCATATGGGTCCAAGTGATGACGTTGTAGAGCGGGAATTGAATTTGACAAATGAAGCACCTATCATGTAGTCAATTTGGGAAGAGCCCCCTACTCACTCAATTGTTAACAGATGCTAATGATTAAAGTGACCATGAGCATTCCTTAGCCTATTTCCAACAAAGTTTGCATAATGACCATTGTACCAAGTTCCTTGTATGGAGAATTATAGCCTCAGGATTGTTTTGCCCTGACTTTTGTATATAAAAAAGGATGTAGGATGAAAATGGACAGACGAGACCAAACTTCAAATCATTTTCAAATCCCGCCTGCCTCTGCTTAGATTTGGAAAAGCACTACTCGCTCCAATTGTCAACGGATACTAATGAGTAAAGTGGCGATGTGCACACTATAGCATATTTCCAACATAAGTCACCTCAAAAGCCAAGCTCCAAGACCCTTATGTCGGTCAGTCTAGACTTGCGGTGACTTTTACCTGTACTTTGTAAGAAAAAAAAAAAAAAAAAAAAAAAAAAAAAAAAAAAAAAAGGACGGAGTAACAAAACCAATTAGCTGTCCAGGTAATTTTGGTTGCACGGGCACAAAAAAAAAGCATGAATTTTACACGATTCATCATGTATATAGGTGTTATCCATCGTGATACATAAATCATTCATGATAGAAACACCTTCATTGATAAATGCATTTATTTTGACCAACATGCATATGATAAAACAAGACTTTATTGACATTAAGATTCAATATAACACTATATCTACAGTAAATCTAATCTACCACCATTGTTATCCACAAGACATCATATTTTGATCTTGCTGGACCAATGATTGATTTGCCATTCATATATATCCCCAGTTGCAATCAAGAGATGTACCATCGTTGCACTTGACCGCCCAATCCATCCTCGGTGTCTACCGAATTTGCAATAGTATCATTCTTCTTTTCAACCAAAGCCTATTGCATTCCATTCAGAGAACGTCATCCATTTCCCAGTTTGTTGCATCAGCCAAAAAAAAAAAAAAAAAAAAAAAAAAAAAAAAAAAAAGAGATTCGTCCAGGATCAATTGATAGGTATTGATTCTACATCAACATGGATTGAAAAGCATTAGTATTAGAGTCTTGGGTAAGGTGATTGTCCAAGAAGAAAGAGACAGTATACATTACTACCACTTTCTCTTTGTACCTTTCTTTTACCTTTGCCGTGTTGATCCTGTTTGGATATCTTCCAAGAGAGCCCATTAATACCACAGTCAGTTGCTTCGACACCTCTTTTTGTTTATCTTCATCATTCAATCGCTACAACAAATGGGAGCTCCCTGTTGAAGAGGACCAAGTTGAATGTCTTTGGAATGGAAATTCAAAGAAGAAGGAAATGCTTTTTCGCCAAGTTGTTAAAATCCCGCCACATTGCCAACTATAAAAACGCGATTTCTAAAATTCCTTTTCTTTCCTTCTCTTTCCTCTTTTTTTTCTTTTTTTTAAACTCCCCTATACAAAAACCTCCCCTTTAAACAAACCCCCCTCCAAGAACCTGTGGTTGACAGACAAGTTGTCCCCCGCACTCATTTCTATTGCTGGCCATGATTACAAGATGGGTTAATTCACACACAAAAGTAATCAATGAATAACCTAATGGCTGTCTATATGAAAAACCTGTTTTCTGGTGGATGTAATCTCATGGCTTCTCTCTCTCTTATTGTGATTATGGTCATAAAGGTAAGCCAATGCATCTTGAATGATACTCTGCCAAAGTTGTTACTGTTTTATACTCTAACTGATTTGTTAATTATTTACGCTAGGTTTATGCTCCCTCTTTGCCTCAAATATGTGAAGTCTCCTGTTAGTAATCAAATGGATAAGTTGGCAGATTTTGCGAGGCGGCTACCTTTGTGTAGAATAGTGATTAGGCCTAGCCTTTTTACCGTGGCAGGACGTAGGCGACATCGTGTCCTGTTCCAAACCTGGATCTGCTAGCGAATGGGTTGTGCTGGTAAAGCGGGATGTCTGGTATGTTGAAGCATTAATGTGGATCTACCTATTCTCGGGCTTGTTGCATTCGCCACCAGTTACGGCGCTCCATTTGATTCATGGGGATGGATCATGATGTGTAATGTTTACGGGTACTTTATTGTAAGTAAAGAAAAAAAAAACATGAAAAAACAATGTTACTAATTATCCTTCTTGGTCTTATTGCAGGTTTGTCTCCATGCATTATGGTCGGGCTTTCTTTCTTGATTGTTTTCTCTGGTGGTGTATGGTCTCTCTTTGCTTCTGACACAAAGTACGTAAACAAGAAACAAAAACATGGAAAGACAAGATTACTAATCTTCCTTCTTGTTCTTATTGTAGGCTTGTCTCCATGTATTGTTACTTGCCTACCATGTTTGTTGTCTCTTGTGGTGTGTGAACTCTCCCTCTGTCTCTGATATGTGAAGTCTCCTGTTAGTAATCAAATGGATAAGTTAGCAGATTTTGCGAGGCGGCTACCTTTGTGTAGAATAGTGATTAGGCTTAGCCTTTTTGCCGTGGCAGGACGTAGGCGACATCGTGTCCTGTTCCAAACCTGGATCTGCTGGCGAATGGGTTGTGCTGGTAAAGCGGGATGTCTGGTATGTTGAAGCATCAATGTGGATCTACCTATTCTCGGGCATGTTGCACTAGCCACCAGTTACGGCGCTCCATTTGATTCATGGGGATGGATCATGATGTGTAATGTTTACGGGTACTTTATTGTAAGTAAAGAAAAAAAACAACATGAAAAGACAATGTTACTAATCACACTTCTTGACCTTATTGTAGGTTTGTCTTCCGGTGTTGTCACTTGCCTTCCATGTTTGTTGTCTACTTGTGGTGTATGGTCTCTCTTTGTCCCTAATATGTGAAGTCTCCTGTTAGTAATCAAATGGATAAGTTGGCAGATTTTGCGAGGCGGCTACCTTTGTGTAGAATAGTGATTAGGCCTAGCCTTTTTACCGTGGCAGGACGTAGGCGACATCGTGTCCTGTTCCAAACCTGGATCTGCTGGCGAATGGGTTGTGCTGGTAAAGCGGGATGTCTGGTATGTTGAAGCATTATTGCGGATCTACCTATTCTCGGGCATGTTGCATTAGCCACCAGTTACGGCGCTCCATTTGATTCTTGGGGATGGATCATGATATACAATGTTTATGGGTACTTTATGGTAAGTAAAGAAAAAAAAACATGAAAAGACAAGATTACTAATCTTCCTTCTTGTTCTTATTGTAGGCTTGTCTCCATGTATTGTTACTTGCCTACCATGTTTGTTGTCACTTGTGGTGTATGGTCTCTCTCTGTCCCTGATATGTGAAGTCTCCTGTTAGTAATCAAATGGATAAGTTGGCAGATTTTGCGAGGCGGCTACCTTTGTGTAGAATAGTGATTAGGCCTAGCCTTTTTGCCGTGGCAGGACGTAGGCGACATCGTGTCCTGTTCCAAACCTGGATCTGCTAGCGAATGGGTTGTGCTGGTAAAGCGGGATGTCTGGTATGTTGAAGCATTATTGCGGATCTACCTATTCTCGGGCATGTTGCATTAGCCACCAGTTACGGCGCTCCATTTGATTCTTGGGGATGGATCATGATGTGTAATGTTTATGGGAACATTATTGTAAGTAAAAAAAAAAAAAAAAAAAAAAAAAAAGAAAAAGAAAAGACAATGTTACTAACCACACTTCTTGCTCTTATTGCAGGCTTGTCATCTTTCATTATGGTTGGGTTTTCTTCCTTGATTGTTGTCTCTGGTGTTTCGGGATCTCTCTTTGTTTCTGGTACGTGAAGTAAGTAAAGAAGAAGAAACAAGAAAAGACAAGGTTATTAATCACATTTCTTCTGGTTGTAGGCTTTGGTTTCTTGTTGGCTGTTGCATACTCATTTTATGTAATGTGGCATGGAACGACGTGAATGACAAGATCTTCTCCAACACCTACTTGGAACGACGGCAACGGACTAGATTTCCAACTTTTGCAACGGAAGCACAGCAATGGATGGCAAGATACGAATCTCTGGCGGAATTCTTTGGCTACGCTCTTGTGGAAATTGTGAAAAAACTACAAACTGTGTTGGAAGGTCAAGCTTTTAGTTGGTATACTCGGCTACAATGTACTACCAAGAAGGACTGCGTGGCACTGAATGGCAAATTCTTACATCAATATAATGAAGACTCATATCCTGTTATGGCTGCTGTTGACGAACTCAAGTTAATCAAGCAAGAAAAAATGGCAATTGGGGAACTGGCTTTTATATTATTACAGTAGTGTTAATTATATTGTCATATTGTGTTGGTTATTATCCCTTATCCCCCATAGACCTTCTATTATAAATATCTACATAGTCTTATTAAATCAACTACCCTTTACTGTCTTATAACTTTACAGGACTAATGAACTTTTGACGTACAGCTAATTACCCAATTACATTATACGGTTTTTTGCTGGACTTCTCATTCCCAAATATAGATTCGAATGGGGCGTTTTTTGAATATGAACAATGACCTTAATGCATCTACATGGCTTCACTCCAACTGCATGTCTTGATTTCATTTATATGTTTTTTATTCATCTATATGTATTGTTGTATATATAAATGCTTTTATTTTATCTGGGTGCCTTTTATTAATTTTTATGTGTACTGTATGTGTTTCTACTGTCTATGTGTATAGCTACTATCTTTACCGCCTGCATTGAACTGTATTTCAATCTATCAATCGGTGTCATCATTGTTTATATGTCCGCCATTGTGGCACCAGTAGCGGATCTATATAAATTTCAACATTGCGGTATTGGCCTGTAGCTACCCATAATCACTGTATCCATCTATATAGACAAAAGTCGATTTGTGATGACAAAAAGGTATCGTGGCCATTTGTATGAATTTCGGGATATGAAAGAGGATTAGTCTGGCTCCTCCTTGTACTTTTTTTTTATATCTTACAAAGGACAGGTAAAAGTCATCGCAAGTCTGGACTGACCGACACAAGGGTCTTGGGGCTTGGCTTTTGCGGTGACTTATGTTGGCAATATGCTTTAGTACCCGCATTGCCACTGTAATCATTAGCATCAGTTAACAATTGAGCGAGTAGAGCCCTTTCCAAATCTTGGTAGAGGTAGGCGGGATCTGAAAATGAAATCTGGTTTCTTGTCGTACTTTTTTTTTTCTTACAAAGGACAGGCAAAAGTCATCGCAAGTCTGAACATACCGACACAAGAGTCTTGGAGCTTGGCTTTTGCAGTGACTTGTGTTGGAAATATACCATAGTGTCCACATCGCCACTTTAATCATTAGCATCAGTTAACCATTGAGCTTGTCGTGCTCTTCCAAAAATCCATGTGCCAAGCATTTCCTATTACAAAGACAAAGACAAAAGACAAGACATCAAATATCGGATCAAGAATGGTTTTATTATAAAAAATGGAGAATACAGTTTTCTACACTAAAAATATAAAAACTATACTAATAGGGAGGGTAAAGTAGTATCTAGTAGAAGAAACCAAGGATCTTACCACCAGCATGCTTGCGACGAGCTTCTTCGTGGTCCATGATACCAGCAGAGGTGGTCAAGACGAGATGACCGAATTGACGAGAAGGCAACAAGTTTTGAGTCCACTTTTCGAGTTCAGCGATCTTGATGTTGAAGCGAGGAGAGATGACACCACACTTGTTCAAACGACCATTAAGTTGGATAACAATCTTGCCAGAGCGATGATCATCGATTTCTTCGAATTCACCAATGTAGCCTATTTCAAAGATAAAAGAGTTAATATATGTTTACAAATAATAGTATAATGTGTAAAACAAAAGAACGAATGTATTTTGATTCAACCATCAGTCTCTTTCATATCGTTGAAGCATCATAAAATGTATTAGTGGTACATTTTGATAAGATTGGATATAAAAGATAATGAGGGAATCAAAACAAGTTGATCTACCGAAGTTCTAAAAGCGCTGTGATGTGGTAATAAGCATCGCAACACCAGTTATACCCGGAATATGATTATAAAGATAATAAAAAGAGGGAGAGAGGGGAATGGACTTACCATGCTTTTGCATAACACACAAGAATTTGACAATGACCTTGGAGGAAGGACGGATGAGGACTTGTCTCTTGCCACGGCGTTCAGCGTTGTTGATGTTGTTCAAGCAGTCGTTCAAAACGGAGACTCTCATGATGTCTAAAAAAAAGAGAGAGAAGAATGGAGAGAAGGTGATTAGTATGGGTGAGGGGTTTCGCTTAGATGAGTGTCGATCCATTGGAATAAATCGATTCATAAGAGCGGTTTTCAATACATCCACTGCAAGTGGTCAAGAAAAGAAAAAAAAAGAAAGCAAGATTCTTTAATTCCTCTTGAGTTTACAATGGACGGAAGGAACATCAAGAAGCAGTATTCCAACATTCCACCTATCCTTTCTTTCATTCATCTTTTACAGATAGGATGAAGTCCAGATGGATGAAATGTTAAAAAATAGCAACATGAATCAAGATGGATGGGTGGGTGGATGGATGGATGGATGGATGGATGGGGGGTTATAGTACGTACCTGATGTGTAGAGTTATGTAAAGGGAAGAAGAGGGCGGGAAAACACTTGCCAAAAAAATCAAAGCTTTAACATTAATCTTCAATCGGCGCTTGATTATGCAAAAATTTATTTCTGTATCGGAGATTTCAGGGGTAGAAAACGTGGTTTAAGATTTTTATTTTTGACAGATCGTAATTGATAAAATATTATAATACAAGATGGGAGAGGATATAAGGGGGAATACAGATAGAATGATAGCCTAGGGCATAAAAAAAAGGATGAGGGAAACTAAACTACCACCGTAAGTAATGAGTAGGACACTATTATGGAAGAAAAAGACATATTAGTCCACCACAAGATAAAACAAGTGTTACATGCGTTTGTACTTACAGCATAACCATCGGGGTTAAGTTCCAAATAGAATTGATGATACTTTTCAGCATCATGGAAAGCCCGAGCAGGTACAATTTGAGTGACAATAGGTTGATTGGGGTAATGTTCCTTTTGTACTTGAGCCGTAACTTTTTCTACTACTTGTTTTTGTTCAGGAGAATGATAAAAGATCGCCGATCGGTATTGACTACCCACATCTGGACCTTGTGCATTAACAGTAGTGGGATCTAAATAAAGAGAGAGAGTTTGAGTGAAACCATTACCACAGGGGGGAAAAAATCTAGTTCTTACCATGCATCTTGTAAAAGAATTCTACCAAGGATTCATAGGTGATTTCATTAGGGTCAAACTTGATTTCCAATGCTTCGGCATGGTCAGTGGTGCCTGTTTTCACTTGTTCATAACGAGGATCTTCTACATCGCCTCCGGTATATCCCACCTTGGTTTCAATTCCTTTAAAATGCTTGTTGTAAATATGTTCGACGCCCCTGTTGATAAGAAGAGAAAGAGTTTAGTTCAATGTTCGATCAAAAAGGAAATCGTTGGGAGTTTTTTCTTACCAGAAGCACCCAGCAGCAAATGTAGCAGTTTCAATGGCCATTATAGTAAAATGTGTATGTGTTTAAGATTGATTGAAAGAAAAGCAAGTGGTTCCATTGTTCCGTTTTTATATTAAAAGTCTTGTTTCAATTGTACAATTTTCAATCAATGTGATTGGATGGTTTTCATCACCGATCTGTAGTTCTACAAACCAACTCAGCAAAAAAAAAAAAAAAAAAAAAAAAAAAAAAAAAAAAAAGGAATGATGATTCAGCGCCACCCGAACACACAGAGACGAAGAAAACTAAAGATCCAGATGTAATGTCGTGATTGTACGATCTTTTTTGGTAATGATTGATAAAGAATAAGGTTTTTAAGTGCATAAAAAATGATGGTTTTTATTATTATAATGAGATAATTTGTGTTAAAGGTACTATAAAAAGATATCTATCACCTACAAAGGCAAACTACAGCGTATGGTGAAGGAGGGGGGATGTTACTAATAAGTATAGTCAAATGTGAGAAGAGAGAAGGTCGGTTGTTCCATATATACCCGAGTCTATAGGTCTTTTGATTGAAGTTCCTTGACACCAACAGGTCGGATAGCGCTGCCGTCTGCCACCCGTCGTTCTTCACCCAAGATCACTAAAAGATAATGATACATCCATCCCGAAAATAAAAAGAGAGTTCGATTAGTCATCTTGAGTCGACCCTTTTCTTTTACCAGTGTTGCTAATTGTTACCTCTTTTGTAAAGAATCCAAGAGGTTGTCACCACAAATGGAGTGGCTACAATAATGGTTGCAAGTCTACATTTAAACAAAAGTTATATTATTCGAAAAGAGATGTATAGAGACCGATTTATATGTTTTTCTTTTTCTAACTTTACCTTCTACCAGCAGGAGACAATTTGATGCCCATGGGTTATTTGTTGGATGAGCAAAGTTTGGGGGAAAGAGAGAGACGCAAAGGACAGGAGCAAGATATCATGTCAAGAATGATTTTTTGGAAGACCGAATTTCAAATCCCGTTGACCCTCCTTCCATCGTCAAGCACTAACCAGTTATCATCATTGTCATCAATTGTTTGTTTATTTACTTGATAGAGTTACATATATATTACAGATCTACAGTATCTATAGACTATGGCTATATCATCACAAAAAAAAAAAAAAAAAAAAAAAGAGTAAGTTGGTACAAGTCAACAAGCATGCGGCATTTTGATATTACCTTTTTTGTTTCCATATCTGATCCACAGTAGATGCACATCCAACAGTTCGACAGGACAGCATCAGACAGAGATATCAGCGATGGAGGGCGTTGTTGATCCAAACCATTTGAAGATGAAGGTAGACGCATAGAGTCGCACTTTATACATGATTGATAAGTTGGTGAAGTGATCGGCTGCAAAGTAACCCCACATCGACCTAATTTTTAGTAATAAAAAGTCAAGTATGTTTTCCAAACAAAGTTATTAGTCGATTGTTACTTACTGAATACATGACCTGCACTGCAAACACAAAAAGTATCTAAAGAGAATGGAATGGGTATTTAATCTGTTAAGGATAATACCATGTTAATTAGTGTGATCCCATGTGTATTTATAAAATAAAAAGGATATGATTGTCACAAGCCGGGCAGTTTTGTCTTGATTCTATATTCATATTCATGACAGTATTCCCATTAATCGCCGATTCCACTATAGCCATACTAGCAGATATATTCATTAAGCGTGGTGATGATGCACAATGTTGTTGAAGTTTTTGATATGTTGTCTTGACAGGCTGTAGCATACTTGATACTGGAAGCATTTCTTGTAATCCTATGACTTCAGATAAAAAGCCATCACACCATATTAAGATCTGAGCAATGTCATTATCTAAATATGACAAGGAGGATTGGTTACTTTTGAATATATAATTCAAACCCCACATTTTTGTTTTACCTGTCATGAGGTTCCACTGATTGTCGTCTTGGTCGTTGATGTAGGAAAGGATGGATTGGAATAGGTTGCAGGTGACATAGTGGCGACATTTGTTATACAGTTCAAAGAGCAATCGTCTAGCATCGTCCTGTAATTTGTATAGCTATAAGTAAAAAAAAAAAAAAACAGAGGTAAGTGATGACTATTAACAGAATTTCTATATATTACCTTTAATTCAGTGTTGATGTATAATAAAATACAGGCAGCAATAATTTTCGGTTTACTGTAAACTTGTCTTTTCAGATTTGAAGTGTCCCACCTATATAAATCCCAAAAGTAAACAAGTTGAGTAGACCTGATTCTTCATTATTGTATAGTATATTACCTTGATTCGGTGGTATCGGATACTTCCATTAGATCATTCAATGTATTCAGCAAGATCATAAATTGTTCATTATTTTCTTCGTCCAAAAGGAATTCCAAGAGTTCGTGAAGGATTGATCGCACCGGGTAAATAAAAACTATAACGATAATAAAAAACGATTAATCAAATCAGTTATCCTTGTCATCTAACCTGTTTGATATGTTGATCAACTTACAAAAGTCGGGATCTTTAATATACGATTTTAGTTTATCCAATATATTTGATGTGGCATTGACACCGTCGATTTGAGGATGGACCAAGAAGGCCAAGTTGGTACTATCCCTTGATTCATTATAAGTATGTATGTCCACCACAGGTTTGATTCTAAAAATAATAATAATAAAAGTGATCAATATCTGCTATTTGTAGGTTAAAATGTAGAAGTAGCTTACATGAATAAAACAGCAGAGTAGAGTCCATGTGGTGTCAAAGTCGCCCCCCAGATTTGCGGAATCATATCCATTCCATTCAAGATATCTTCTTCTTCGTATTTCAAGGTTTCTTCCATCCACCGTTGTCTATATTTGAGCTGTAGTTTCTTGGTCATTTCAACGGAGAGAGGATCATCGAATTTCCAAGTTCCATCCTGATATACCATCACCAATCCATCGCCTTCAAAAGTAAACAGTCGTAGTTGATTCCCACCACTGGCAAAGTAGGCACCTAATAATATAATAAACATAATACATCAAGTTGGTGATAGTGTGGATAAATGTATCAAGCTTACCTGTTACACCAACAGCTGAGTTGGGTATGATAAAGTCCATCCAACTACCTTCCGGAGTAAGTTGTATGTCGTCTTGTATAGTGAGTATGAGGGAATAAACCACCAACTGTTTAGCAATAAAAATCTTGAGAGTATCGGCCTAAGAAATAAAATAGTATTGTTAGTGAGCAGATGTTTTTAGTGTTAGGAGAGTTTATTACCGATCCATCCCATAGTCTGATGACAGTTGCCATCCCAGAGTTGTCTTCTTCGAACCATTTATGTAGTGTTTGAGTTTCAATGAATGTGATGGATTTCTGGTCACAGTTCACTTTAACAGATGTTAAAATAACCGTCCCGTCCGTACTTGATGACAGCAAATAGCCCACATCTATAAAAGCATCAGTTAGATTGTTGACCTATATCTTTTCCGATCCCCTCTACTTACAGTAACCTGTTCTTTTCCGCCATTTGGACCAATACATCAAGTTCAAAAACGATGTGTGAGGCTGGAATGAGATCTGGTGTTGGATTCCATGTTCAACAGAATAACTAGAGGGAAGGGATGATGATGGTTAGTACATCTTCTTTTTTTTTTTGGTCCTTGGATTATTTGAATACTTTACCTCCATAATGATATTCCACCAGCTTTGTTAGCAATGGCCAAAAGAGCAGGATTCAAGGTAGTTGGATTGACGTGAAGGATAGGAGACCATACCATATCTAGAATCAAATTAAACAAAGGTATGTCAGTTGTTGTTGTTGTTGTTTTTTTTTGATTCCATGTAGGCTGTCCCACTTACATAAAGAATGAAATCGATTGATGTGATCCAAACTATCAAACCCGTCAGTAGTAGAGTCTTGTAGCGCGTCTTTTTTCAGCAAGTCTGTCATATCTGTGCACTAAATAAAGAGAAAGATCAAGTTAGTATCAACCTCTATTTGTATACAAGAAACTAGTTCTTACCAGTATCCAGTTGGAGCTACCATTATCAGGTTCGAAGAGCAGGACTCTATGTTTTGTCGTCATTACAGTTAATAAGCACCTAAAAAGAGCGAGTTTACAAAAAGGTGAGAGTGAGTTACTTTTTTTTTTTTTGTGTTATTGTTCATTCTTACCCGTGTTTTCGTGATAAGCCGGTGGGTGACCATTGCGCACAGCGGTACATTTCTTGCATAGAATAGGATGATTGTAGTGGTTTGTCGATGACTATATTAAAAGTTGTGTGTGAGTTCAATACGCTACGTTATTCCTGTCAATTTTCAGCATAGCTATACTCACCACTAGATTCCCCGAATTCAGCATTTTCTGGCAATAGATCAAGGACAATAGCACCGGTTTCATAGTTGTCAAGATCAGAAAATGTGGTTGTGATTAATGGTGTCTAGTATTCAAATGAGAGATACAAAAAGGGAATGGTGAATGGCCTGTGTTGATCCATGTTTTGTTTATTGCTTTTTCGTACTTACCACCACGTGAATACTAGAGTCGGTACAGATGGAAAGCATACCATCTTCCGACCAAGAGATAGCATCAAAACCAAAGGGTTTTCCGTTAAGAGTGATACCAACTTGAGTTTCCATAAAATAATAAAAAGTGAGAGAGGGGAGGCAATTGCACAAACTCAAAAATCAGAACAAATGTGGGATTATTTCAAACGCCGATGAGCAGATTTTCATAGTGGGGCGAGCAAAAGTTCCAATACTGGTAATGCATTACTGGTACTTTATTTTCAGTGTCTTGAAAAGACGGGATAGGTTTACTTTTACTAGACGATCAACCTTTCATCAAATGACATACCTAGCCAGTAGATATGGAGACTGGCCCGTCGCTTCCTTTTTTCATCAAAAGTAACAGATTGAACGCAGAGATGGGTGGTGGTGGTGTTGATTCCTTTGCATCATCTACCTTTCCTTTATGGACATATTTCCATTAACAATATATATGTTTTTGTCCTTTTCCTGGTACACCATCTGATTGCATGGATGAACACGGTGAAGAAGTGCTGCTGTTCCAGTCGGTGATCGGGTATTGTAGTTTTTCGAACGCCGATTATGCGATTTGTGCGAAAGTCTATTTTCAAATCACTGGATTATACATCGTTTTATCCATTCATGATTTTTATTTAAAAGTAGATATTTATATACAAACAAACAATACAACAAAGGAGGGGGTACTATTCTATTGTCTACGACTAAACAGCAGGGATCGAGTAGACGGGAATGAGTTGAGCGTGTCTAAAAGTAAAAGAAGGTAGTTAGTTTACCTATCATCATCTTACCATCTGTTGTTGTTGTTTTTTTTTACCTGTCACTGGTGAGAAGTCGAGAGTTTTTCCAGCATGGACAAGGTTGACTTCGAATGGAGTTAACTGTTCTTTCAATGTCACCAATTGTTTGATGAGGAATAACTGTCCATCGAGACGAGACTACAAAAAGAATATGATGGTAAGAATAGATTAAGCTCACCACCATTTCTCCCAACGTTTTACCTTTGTTGCGGTCATAGATTGACTAGCCTTTTTCAAGGACTCTATACATAAAGATACAGCTTCTTGTGCCAAATCTTCAAATACACCTGTCTATAATAACAAACAAAGAGATATTAGATTCTTCTGTTGTGTATCCATTTATGTATTCCTCTTTCTTACCTGCACACAACGATACAATTTGATAAGGATCCACATGGTCTTTTGTAATGTAGGATACCACCCAAGTGTATTATTTAGTCCTTGTCCAAGTAAACTGTCGGGATCTGTTGTTGTTGTATTCCTAGTTGATATAGATTGTGTATCTGATTGATCATCGTCAATTGCCAGAGTAGCCGGTTCCAATGAAGCATGTTCTTGTTCTTGTTGTTGTTGTTGTATTGATTGAAAATCTGTTGAGTTTCTTGATAAACCTATATGATAAAATAAGAGGGATCAATAAGGACATGTTACTTTTTCATAGTAATTTGTTTTACCAGTGGTGCTTTGTGTCATTTGTAGATCTTCAGGTTTTGGTTGATAGCGTTGGATATCATTATGTATATATGTCTGTGCCCGAAATACCAATCGACTTTGAGCATCTTCAAGAACGTCTTGAATCAAATGACCAAACATTATTTCTTTCCTATTAGATCCACCATCTTCATCTGAGAATAAGAGTAAAAAGGTTAGTTGTTAAAAAAAAAAAAAGTTAAAGATCAACATCTAATTAAACCCTTTACCTGCATGATTGTATTGATTATCTTGCATTACGTACATTTGGAAAACATTGCATAATTCGGAGAGTACCGGAATACTGTTTTCATGAATAATCCGAGGTCGAAGATGATCATGAAGATAACTTGTCAAAAGGTCAAGATAACCACTGTATTACATTAAATAAGAAGAAAGAGAAAGATGTGAGTATTTTACTATTGTTTATACTATTGTTATTATTCTACTTACTAGATATCATCTTCCCCTTGTTGGAAAAAGTTATAAAACAGATTATATTCATCGGAGCAAACACCCATAATGTAGGAGCACCCAGCACGAGCCTATAAAAAAGTAATTTACGAAGGTTAGATTTGCCAACATATGTAAGTACCATACTTGGTATCATTGCTTACAAAAGATAAGAGATCACCGCCATTAGGCCCTAATTCGATGATCTTCCTAGAGATGATCGGGCTAAGTACTTGCTGTCGAGTTTGTATATAGACTTGAATGACATCCTTGTATAAAGCGTAGTACCTACATAAAAATAAAAATAAATCATCAATTTAAACCCAAATGTATAATACTAACTTACTCTTTATGATCATGTCCCCGTTTCTCCAGTTGATCCGCTAATGATTTGATTGTAGGTGCGATGGTTCGAAACTTGACATAAAACAAGGTAGTCTGTTTGCTGAGAGTCATGGTTTGATCCGACATCTATAGTAGAGAGTAATAAAAGAGGTGAATATTATTTCTTCATTCATTGTCATGTTATCATGTACCTTTGCCATGATCTGTTTATATGTTTCATATCCAAGGGTTTTGATGGTAGACATTGCATACATTTTAATCAAAGTCATTCCACGTGTAAGACATTGTCGGAATCGCATTAAATACAGTTCAGAATCACGATAGTCCAGCTAGAATCATAATAAATCATAATAGTTAGAGGTAAATCCATGTTTATAATGTAGTTTAGATGATCCAACTTACATGATCTGACATGTATCTAATACATTCATCCAGTTTCTCTAGCATAGGAATGAATTCAGGTTGAAGACAGATATCATCACCAGGTGAATTAAACATTTTGGCGATAGGTTCGAGTTGGTTAAAGTATTCGAGTCGTTCAGTCAAGGCGTCAGCAAGTCTAGTAAGTTGATGCTAAATTGAAAATTAGTTCATAATCATATTTAAATATTGTTTTACCTGTTCCTGTAATAACTCTTCACATGTCGTTTGTAGTGATCTTGTTTGGTTTTCAACAAAACCATAATCCTTGATAAGATCAGTGAATAGGGTGCTTGTCGTATTCAAATCCTCCAAGAATTCATCACAGACCTTGCGATAAAATATGATGATAGATAGATAGTTTCTACATGATAACAATAAACAAGTCAGTCCAGTTCCCTATTGTTCCATCTTGTCACAAATACACACACCAAGTTATTACCTGTAAACATCCTCTTGACCTTTTTCCATTTCGTTTTCCTTGATAGCAAACCAATCAAAAAACTGTTGTAAAGTTTCAATGGGTTTGTCTGATCCAATATCATTCGCACATTGTTTTTCAACAGCAGCAGTGGATTCGGCGTATAGATTGGTGGCAGATCTCGATCGGTTGATAGCGCGAAGTTGACTAGATAGTGCACTTGCATTTAAAGGATTCAATAGTTTAACAGAGGA
The DNA here is from genome assembly GCA_025330725.1 of Chlamydoabsidia padenii. NCBI lineage: Eukaryota > Fungi > Mucoromycota > Mucoromycetes > Mucorales > Cunninghamellaceae > Chlamydoabsidia > Chlamydoabsidia padenii. The sequence goes on along the minus strand of JAIWND010000080.1, from coordinate 8,057 downwards.
TACTTCAGGTGTAAGGGCGCCAGATGATGAGGATTCACGACCAAGTGCACTAGGTGAGTTCAAGGACTTTTCATTGAAATACTATGATTACAGTAAAGAAGAAATGATTAGCATTCCTACAATAAAAGACACTCCCATCTATTGTTATTATTATAGTATTACCCAACTTGACGGCAAAGGTAATTCAGTACATGTTTGCTTGATTTCGTAGACGCTTTGTAGTTGTTTTTCATTTAATCGAGTTTTGTCTTCCCAATCCTCCAGAGATATACCACGTGTTATCCTAGCCATAATGTGTTAACAATTAGTAATGAGGGTAAGAGAGGGAGAGTAAAAGAAATAAGGGGGTGAGGGGCGATCCGTAAACAAAAGACGTGGAAAAATATCGGGATTTCAAAACATTGAGCATAGTTCTAAATTTAGAGCATGTATCACTCAATGCACACACAAACAACAGTACCAACTATTTGCTACCCATTGGATGGTTTTGCAAAAGATGTAAATATTTTCTAAACAAAAATGAATATCAATCAATACTACCTAGTTAGTTCAACAATTACCTGCAGGAATTGAACAAAATCTACAGGGCAGAATCACTCTTTGAATGAAAGGGAATGTGGTAGTATGTAGCTAATAACTGCTGTAGATGATTTGGTTCAGAATGAAATTGCATATAAAAAACGACGTTTTGCTCCAACCTTCTTTTTTTTTTTTTTTTTTTATTATTCCATCTTACAATAATGTTGATGTATATATCTTGCTTAGTGTTTATGTTATGTGTCTCATTCACCAAAGGTGCGGCCCTGGAACGTCGAGCCGAATCTGGTGAAGCTTTGATGATGTACGGCTACAATCCTCCTCGTGTCAATCCTGACTATTGCATTGGTAAGAGAGTAGAAACAAAAAAAAAAAAAAAAAAAAAAAAAAAAAAAAAAAAAAAAAAAAAAAAAAGGTACCCACTTTTTCAAATCCCGCGCTCATTTTTCTTTTCTTGATTAGGTTTCCGTATCACTTACCCTACCTACCCTGGACAAGCCTATGAAGTAAACTCACTGCAACAAGTTGCTTGGGAAGTCGATAAAAACATCCCTTACTCTCCAGATATTATCACTCGTATTCGTGTCTTGAATAGCACACAACATAATGAGTTTGTAGTTGGTGAAAACATTAGTAAGTAGGATTTCTCGGAGTCGGAATTTGAAAATATTTGGCTTGCTTTAACATTTACTTTTATTAGCTTTATACACTGATGGCAATACTGGAGAGTCTACATTCCGTCTTGGCGTTGAAGACGTTACTGGTCTTTATCATTACCGTATCATGGTTAACTACCCTGTAAGTTATTTTGACAGCTAGTCATCAGCTTGTATCACCACTATTGACACTTTTGTTTTCTCGTTCAAAAGGGTACCACGACACATTGTGTTTATGAATCTGTTCCATTCATGATTTTGCAGAATCCATTCCAAAAGTATCGTGTTGGTGGTCCATTAACAAAGCAATTACCCGTCAATAATGTTCTTCCTTCGCCCAAGAAGCCGTCCAAGAAGTAGGGGCCGTATGTTGTGCTACATGTCGGTCTTTTAATTTCGTTTGACCAATAAATCTATCAATCCTTTTTTCTTTTTTTTCTTGTCTTTCTTTTTTATTCTTTGATTGTAGCAATAATGAATTTTAAAGATCTACAATATTCCATTGGTAAACTAACTACTGATGTACGTAGTCAACTGGCTCGAAACAATCCTCTCCAAAAACAAGATACCAAAGCCCTCTCCATGTGGATATTCAACGAAAGAAACAACTTGGCCATGATGCGTACCTTGGCATACCAGCAAGCTGAAACAATCAAGGTCTTCCAACAATGGACAAAAGAAGAACTCTCTAATGACAAGGAAGAAAACGGTCGTGATATTGAAGTAAATATGAAGACTATTATTGTTATTTTTGTACTAGCTAAATTATAATTATCTCACTTAGGACATTGGTGATAAACTCGTGAAATTGTTAGAAAAGCAAACAGAAGTGGAACAACAGTATGCAGGTGACTACATTTACAAGAGGCATGAAGGTATAATGCAATACAATACAATTCTAACTTTTTTTTTTTTTTTTTTTTTTTTGCTGGAATAGCCAAATATCAACAATATCGCCACGCTATCAAATCTATTCGGGACCGTGAAGATAGACTATCTGATATCCATGAAAAGAAACGCACCCTCTCAAGTCGAATCAACAATCTAACAAAGTCCAGTCCAAAATCACCCAAACTTCGTGAACTACAAAAGGAATTGGCCTCATTGGATCGGGATACACATGATACTGAATTGGAAATGGGGGACTTTAAACGATTCGCACTAAAAGAAGCCTTCTATCTGCGATTCAATGCCATGAACGAATATGCGGAAAAGACTGCCATTGTTGCTGGATTTGGGAAATACATTGTGGATCTCTTGGATATTGCACCTACACCGGCCACTTCACCTACAAGACGTACTTACGACAAGGGAAAGGATGCGGCGATCATCTTTGCTGACGCTATGAATGCAGTAGACGGATGGCGACCACATGAAGGGGATGAACGACCAACCATTGCCACTAACAACAACAAGCAGCAAGATATCAAACTTACCGACATTTATCATTCCGCCAATGAAAAGGACGATAACAGTGATGATGATGCTGGTAATAGCGACAATGTTGAAAAAGGAAAACGGCCTATGGAAGAAGATAATCAGCAACAACAAGTGAATGAAAACGAACATGATGACACTACTACCAGCAATACAACTGATATCCCACCACGATCTTCTTTCCCCACCATACCTGCTACTCCTGCTGGTTATTCAGTCGATGCTATTGCTTCCGTTACTGGTGATCACAAATCTTCTCAACATCAAGAAACAATACAAGATCTGGATCAATTGGATTTATACGATATACCACCACCTGCCTATCAACCCAGTAATCAACAAGAAGGAAGCTCATCACCACTCAATTCGGATGAATCTATGCCGATACCATTTGCCATGCCATCTTTATCACCACCAGCACCACCAACAACGAGTCATGCACAACCTATTGCTCATGAAGACAAAGAAGAAATGAATAATCAATCACTTGCCACTCCATACTCTTCATCTCATCCAAATCATTACCAGCAATCACCTCAACCAATGCATCAATATCAACCATCACCACCTCAGGCTCATCAAATGTATTATTACCATCATCAGCACTCACCATTACCTCACCATAGCTCAAGCATGTTATCAACAGCAAGTTTTGATTCAACATCTACAATGGGTTGGAACGTATCCTATGGCGGAATCGAACCACAATATCACCATGGACAATACCAGCAACTATATGATCAAATGACACAACGACAACAACAACATGGACCAAGACCCTATTCAGAATTCCAGCAACAATATAGACACCCTTCGCAACAACAACAATATCAATATCCTGGTGGATTCAGGGTCCCCGATCAACAATCAACAATACCTACTACATATGGATATTCAGCAGCAGATGAAGAGAAACGACAACTAGCGGAACGATATGCATTAGAAGAAACCAGGGCTCGACAGGCGTCTATCCAAACTTTGTATCAAGAACAAAAACCATTACCGGCATCACCTTCACCATCCTCCTCCACCCAACATCACTGATCTCATCTGACATCATTGGAGGAAATTAAAATCATAGGTATCAAGGCTATTACTTAGTTATTTATATAGATGCCTTTGTTTAGTATTAGTATTAGTGGGATTGTTATATAAAGGAATCATATTTAAATAAACAGTGTATTTATTATGATTGATGGTATATGTATATATGGTTTTGGTTTGACTTTAGTAGGAGGGTGTAAATATTTATAAATGCAAATTGACTACAACATGCATCCATTCATGGTGATGGGTAGAGAAATGAAGATTGATGTATTTGAAGACAAAGGTGCCATCCATGCGGACCAAAAGACGCTCGGAGCAGATGGGACATGATTGGTATGTATCAGGCTGATTAAAATGATGCTGAATAGTTGCTGATGACAAGGGCATTTTAGATAAGTTGTTGGTTTGGGTCATCATTATCTAATTCAGGACATCGGAGTTTTATAAATGCAAAATCAAGTATTCTGAAGGAAATGAAGAGAAAAAGAGGAAGACAGATGCAATAATTATCATCTTTTATATACCTGTTAAATTCTGTTACTTGTGTTTCAAGCCTATCCAAATAAAGTGGAAGCATGGGAAAAAAAAAATACAATGGCAACACGGACATCATGTTTGTTTGTATCCTTTCCAGAATCATACCAAGTCAACCCTTTTCCCATCACCCAGAGCACATACAATTATAAAATAACACAATCATTTTTTTTATTAGTTAGTATTACAAATAAAAATGTACATTAAGGAGAGAAGAATCAAGTAATTAACTAAGGAGGAGGTTGAAGGGGACTAAACTACAAAGACTAAATTCATGCTGGACGGAGATCAAATACCATGTGATTAAAACGCCGCCATAATCAAGGAGACCTCCCCTGATTCATTTTGATGATGGCAAAGGTTTCTGAGCCACTGCAGAATGCCACTTGATATAGGTGTGTGCTTGAGACCATTCTAAAGCCAATTGGTCGATAGTTGTGTTGTATTTGTCTGTGGACCATCCCAGGATATTAGAGAGCCAAGGACAGAGTGATCGAAGCATGTATTTGTACTGACTTGATGCTGCCCGAGCATATTCAGAGCAAGTAGGTGAGGAGGAGTTCGATGATAAAGGCAGAGAGGTTGATGATGTAGAGGCTGAGGTAGATACAAGTGATGATGATTGTGAGTGATCATCAATTGTCGTGGTATTGGGTCTTGATTTGGTTTCCTTTTGATGTTGATGTGCTTTGCCCCAGCCTAGTGGTATTGATTGGAATTGACTTGACACCCGGCGGAATCCATTGGTAGCCAATATGGATGGTAGTCTTCTTGCAATATAAGGATCTTGTTGACGCATAGATAATCCATAGATGACTATTGCCCCCCCCATGAATATTTACTATGTTAGTGATCATCATATTCCCTTTTATGTATTTCCCATTAAACTTACGTTTGTCATTAAAAATTCTTTCTTGGCGTTGACTGCTTTGTGTTTCTATATCCTATTTGAAAAAAAAAGGGGGGGAGAAGGAGATTAGTATAACGAGTAATAGGTCCAAGCACCATCATCATTCATAAACACTCACCATCTCCATCAATTCGATCCAACCACCAGGTTTGAGAATCCGCATATATTCCTTGATTAAACCCGACCATTGATGAGACATAAAGGCCCAATTCATATCCCGCTGGAAGATATAATCCACACTGCCATCAGGAATCGGGAGAGGCAGACAAGTCAAATCGCATGTCGCAAAATGGCAATTCTTGGGTTTGATATCCTTGGGAAATAGGGGTAGTTGATCCATGCCAATAAAGTTCGAAGTAGGATACGCCGTGGCCATTTCCATTGACCAAGTGCCTGAACCACATCCCATATCAAGTACCACGCAGCCGCCTTGTTGTAAAGAGGATTTGATGCCAGATGCCATATAATCATCCCCATTGAAGGCAGTTCGAAGCAAGTAATGTTGTGCCACTAGTCTATCTTGTTCCTCATAACTGTTTTGAGTCAAAGGATAAGACGCCTTGTTGTACTTGTTCTTGATTTGCAGTGATGATGATGCTGAGGAAGTGGATGTTGAGGTTGATGATGTTGAAGAGGATGGTAATACTACCATGGTTGTTGATAAAGAAGATGTTATGGCAGCATAGGCTATAGATGGTGATGTTGGTGGTGTTGGTATAGACTGAGCTGCTGATAACTCGGTGAGAATATGATTTGTTATATCTTTAATTGGTGATGATGGTGGCGTTGTTGATGTTGATGTTGATGATGATAAAGATGATGACCTCGTTCGAGTAATGCTATATAATGAGATTGGTGCTGCCTGTCGTTGTACTGAAGGTGTGTGACGGGCAAGAGGTGTTGATACTGAAGGAAGAGAACGTAATGTATTGTTGGGACCAAATCGTTCGGGTTCGTTGATATTACTGTAATCCAATTTAAGTGACCGTATAGATGTAGAAGATGATGGCGCTGTGTTGTTCGTTTTCTTGCTTTTGTTCTTGTTGCCGTTGCTGTTCATTGGTTTGGATGCTTTTTGCTCTAAAAACTTTAAAAAGGAGTCGTCCTGTCTCCTTCGATAGCCACCTGAAGTGGGTAGTAAAGAGTTGCAAGTGGTGATTATGTTTTTATTTAATGCAGTTGCTGGTGGTGAGGATAATGAAGGTGACAATGGTGGTGAGGGTGATGTGGAGCAAGTTGGAAGTGTTGGTAGTGGTTGATTACGACGATCAGACAAAGGCAGTGGCATGAGTGATGGTGAAATGAATTCAGAAGGTATGTGAGTTAAAGAGTTGTTTTGTTGTTTCTTTTCACTTTTTAACCGGTGAGTCTGTTTTGGTTTTGAGTTGGTGATATTTGATAAAAACAAGAGGTGTTGTTGTTGCTGTTGTTGGACTTGACGTTTCGTTTTTGGTTTAGATGAATCAGTTCTGAAATGAGGAAGATCCATTACAGAATTGTTGGAGAACATTATGTCAATAGTTATATAGTTGTATAGAATTGCAATAGTGTAAAAGTAAAAGTAAAAGGAAGAAGACAAGAGAGAGAAAGAGAGAGAAAGAGAGAGAAAAAGGGGAAACCACCTTTATGTAAATTCTAATTTCAAATTCCGATTATCGACACTTTCGGGCTATGCAAACTCTTTGAAGTGCGTGTAAGGAGCATCCATCATTTCTGGTAACACAAAAGTTAAACAACCTTGTGGTGACAATGCTTATTACATCTGTTCATATATATAAATATTCGTATATACTTCTCCTTATACAACGACGTCAATTGCCGATCGCTTTCACTTTGTTCTATAAAAGGGAACTCTCCGTCGTTGACATTTTGTCTTGCCCTGTCATACTAACCTTTATAAAACACAAAATTGAGGCAAGCTTGTTTAAAACAAGAATAAAAACATCTGTGCGAATCTTGATCTTGCTCTTATATGGTTATTCTTGTTTCCAATGTTATTTTTTGTTTAATTCGCGCGAGTATTACAAAGTCGTTCTAGATTTCATCCTATTTCTTTACTCCCTTCTCCTCCAACCTTTTCCCCTTTTCCATTCTATTTTGCCCTATTATCATTGAGTCTATTTCATATATATATAATTAAGTTACAAATCAGTATGGTTTTTATTAATATTAAAAAAAAAAAAAAAAAAAAAAAAAAGTATCTAAATGAGCCGCACCCACCTGCATCTGATCGACACATGTATCAAACTAAACAACCCATGATAATATAACTATACTAGATAATAACTAAGGGGGGATAAGAGGGCAGTAACACCCTTAATCTTCGGTACCTGTGGCGGTGGCGGCAGGGACATCATTAACATCAGGTGTTCCAAAGTCAGATCTACGAGCATCATCATCATTATCATCACCATTATGAGAAGGTCCTTTAGCAGCATCCATGTCAGGGGTTGGAGAGCATGAGCGAGATCTTGAGTAACGGCGTTTATCATCAACAGAAGGAGATCGAGAATATGACAATGATCGCTGACGATCAGGTGTTCGAGATCGTGACCGAGAATATGATGGTGATCGAGAATACGATCGTTCATCATGGTGTCGACGGCGGCGTGGAGGAGGACTTCTGGACACAGAGTGGCTTCTTCTTCTTCTTCTTCTTCTTTTAGAGTAGTCAAGAGAAGGAGATCGAGAATAACTGCGATGGCGGCGACGACGATATGGTGAAGGTGATCTAGAGTCATTTCTGTATCGACGACTTGTGCTCCTTGATGGTGACCGACTACGAGATCTATATCTATTGATAAATGATTAAATAAATAAAACGATGAGTTTAGTAAATGAGGATGGAGAAGGTGATTGATATGTTGTGAGAGATAATTGTAATCGTGGATGGGTATCAAAAAGGAGAAGGACCATGGTTAGACTATCAAGGCACA